>CABHPQ010000849.1:0-17500 GCA_902168405.1 Peromyscus aztecus | reverse complement strand
GATCTAGGGACTACAAAGTGGAGAGAAGGTCCATGCTGAGTTGGGAGTTCACTTGGAGGCAATATGGCTGCCTCGCCCACCCACCGGTAGTGGGTGTGGAGTATATGCCAAAGACACAGAGGAGGCAAATGGCCACTTACCCTCACCTCCTCAACGCCCAGCCATACTGCCCCCAGAACCTTGGACAGGGACAGACAGCCTGGGAAGGATCCCAGGAAGGGCTGCAGTTCGGGGATTGAAGCCCGTCTGTTCTTGTTTCTCGGGGTCCTTTGGCCTGGAACGTTTGGTGGAGCCTATTAAAATTAAAAAGCCAAGTGGCTGGAGGCTCAGAATGCCAGCTCATTTTCTCTGGCATGGTAGGTCCTGTTTAAGGGAACCAGCTGGCATTAATGGCACACAACTCATCACGAACAGCAGCTAGCGATCAGAAGAATCAGAGCTAATAATCAGGTTCAGGAAAGATAATGAGATATGGAACAGCATTGCCGAGGGTCCCCCAGGGTCTGTTTTAACAGCCTCCAAATAAGCTACAAAACAGAAATTAACCAAACAGGGGCTCCATTTGGGCAGAGGGGGAAAACAAACAAGGTAGAGATTTGCACACGAATTCCTAGTGTGGCCATGCCCACGCTCAGGACCTGTGGGACAGCGGCCACAGCCCGAAGGAGGCACAGGGCCTTCTGTGACCACTTGCCTCCAAGGGGACTGTGAGGTCGGAGCTGCTGGTGAGAAGTCTAAAGAGAAGACTAGCTTCCTGCCACTCCAAGGAGACTCTGGCCATCCTTTCCTGCCTCAGGTCCCCATTTGGCATGGGGCAAACCAGCTAGGTTACCCCTTCAAGACAGTGACAGTCCTAGCCAGTGGAGAGAATGGCTAGCCAGGGAGGGGTCAGTCTCAGGCTGGCACAGCAAGTCTCGGTGTTGGCTACAAGCAATTGTCTATATCTCTCCCATTCCTCCTGCACTCCAGCTCTGCCCAGTCCTAGGAGACTGCCAGCCAATCAGAAGCTTATTAGGTCTCCTTGTTCCCTTCCCCTAAGATTCCTGCTTCCTATTCCTCAATATTTCATCATCTTTATGTCTGCAGCTACCTGCTGGGACAGGGGTATGTCAAAGGCCCTACCTCCCATTTACGCAACACCTGGACCCCAGTGCCTAGTGGGCTTTTGTCAGGGATCCCATGTTAGTTGCATGCTCCATGGTTTGGGAGTATCAGGCCATTGCTTCTTTTCTTTTTCTTTTTCTTCCTTTTTACCTTCCTTCCTTCCTTCCTTCCTTCCTTCCTTCCTTTCTTTCTTTCTTTTTCTTTTTTTCTTTTTTTCTTTTTTTGAGACAGGGTTTCTTTGTGTAGTTTTGGTGCCTGTCCTGGATCTTGCTCTGTAGACCAGGCTGGCCTTGAACTCACAGAGATCCGCCTGGCTCAGCCTCCCGAGTGCTGGGATTAAAGGTGTGTGCCACCACCGCCCAGCACGCCATTGCTTATTGAGGAGGCTGTGTTAGTTGCTTTCTCATTGCTGTGATCAAACACCCACAGGATAACCTAAGGAAGGGAGGGTTTAAGGTTGGACCCTCAGTTTGAAGGTGCTGTCTATCATGGCAGGGAAGGCATGGTGACATGGAGGTGGCTTGTCATACTGCAGCCACAATAGGAAGCAAAGCAAGATGAACGCTGGTGTCCAACCTGCTTTCTCCTTTTTATGCAGTCCAGGACCCTGGCCCACATTTAGGATGACTCTTCCCCCCTCTGTGGACCCAACCTAGAAGCTCCCTCACAGACACCCCAGATGGTTATTTCCTAGGTGATTTTAGATTCTGCCAAGTTAATGGTGCTAACTATTACGGAGGCCAGTTGGAAAGTAGGGGTGAAGCTTTGGAATCGGCAGGCCCTGGGTTCAAATCCTAGCTTTACCTGTCACGACATAGCTGTCTGTCATTGGCAAAGTCACTAATCCTCTCTGAGCCTGCCTCTTCTTGGTGAAAATATTTTGTTAAGCCATTGCATGTGATAGCTGGGGTGTAGGTCTGTGGTAGAATGCTTGCCCAGATGCCAGGTGTCCTGGGTTTATCCCCTTGCACCTCGAAAATAAAAAGTTCTTGCAAGTAAACGTGCTGATAGCACAAAGGAGATCTCCAGACAATCCACTCCACTTCCTCTTCCTCTGCAGCATGTGCTCTGTTCTTCATGCATTCCCTCTGTACTTTTTTGGTGAGGCTCAAGAGGCCATTTCTGAGTCACTCATTGCTGAGAGCTAGGGATGGAGAGCTCCATCTGAGCAGCGGTACCGTGGATGGGCCAGTGGCGTTCAGAAAGGCCCTGCTGTATCATTGAAATATGGATAAACTGTCAGTTCCTGCCACTCAGCTGGCCCTCAAGCAAGCAGTGAGGACACGAACAGGGCTCTGAACGTCACATGACTGTTAGGCTATACATGCAGCACTGACAGCCCAGGTAGAAGTGGCTGGCTGCCCAGGGGATGGTTAGCTGGCACACCCTTGTCCCGTGCCCCTGCACTAGAGCCTGGGCCCATCTATTCCTGCTCTAATGCAGGCACTCGGCCTCCTCGAGGCGTCCCAAAGCCCCGACAAACAAAAAGGCTGAGTCCAGAGCCAGGGTAAGAGCACAGGATAGCCTGCTAAGCCACCAGGAGTCTAGAGCTGAATACAGGCCAGATCTTGCCAAGACCCTCACCGCCTCCTTTTCACAGGATGGACCATCAGGGCAGGGCTGGCTGGGCCTCAGTCTGGGGTACCAAGACTTGTGGGTTATATCTGCTGTCTTTCCATACCTGCTACTCATGTAGCTTCTCCTAGATGGTCCTCTGATGGCCAAATCCACCTTCCTGTCCCCTAGAGAAGCCGCCTCTCAGCTGCACAGAGCTCTCCATCTAGTTGTCTGCTTGTCCCTGTTCCCCGACCACTAGCTCATTGAGCGTGTGCTCAGGGCTGCTAGATACAGCATTTAGTGCTGAGTGTACGTAGAAAAGGCCTGTAGTCCTTCCCTCCCACAGGTCCAGGGTCAGGGACCACACTGATGAGCTGAGGACTAAGTGCTTGGAGAGAGGTACCAGGGAAACAGGATCAATGGTCTGCCTGCCTGGGAAAGAGGTGACATGTCACATGGCTGCCCTTCCTGACCTGCTCGTGTGTCAAGCCCATTCCTTTGATGTACGCTCTAACCACAACCCCTGAATGTGGTAGAAATAACTGTGCTTTTTCTACCACCAGACAGTGAAGTAGAGAAAGGATAATGAGTCACCTGCATAAGGTTCCACTGCTAGTAAGTGACAGAGGTGGTAGACTTCAGAGCTGGTCCCGAGGGAACAGATGTGGCCTGAGGTGGGTGGGTGACCCCAGACCTAGGGACCAGGTCAGCAAAGGCTAGAGGCCAGAAGGCCCAGTTGACCTCAGAGGGGCTGCACCTGGGTGTGGGGTGTGAGGGGGATTGGAAGGACCCCCTCCCGCTGTCCCTCCAGTTCTGCTCCTCCCTCCCATGAGCCCTTGCAACATCATGCATCTTCTTCTGTTTTCTTTCCTTTCCAAGGTGGGCCTTAATGTGCTGGTTCAGAAAGCCAACAAGTTCACCCCAGCCACTCGCCTTCTTGTGCAGAGATTTGTGCCCTTCCCTGCAGTAGGTAAGATCTGCACAGATGGGTGTGTATGTGTGTGTGTGTGTGTGTGTGTGTGTGTGTGTGTGTGTGTTGCATGGTGGGGGTCTGCGGGACTTCTAAGCACCTGGGTGAATGGTGGCCCTTCCACGTCATATCTCCCTGATGCCTACAGACTTATGGCCGGGAGATCTAGACCAAAATTCACAGATAGAAATGCAGGACCCACCTGCTCAGTACATGACATGCAGTCTTGGTAGAAATTCTTGTGTGTTTGTTTTGTTTTGTGGTGTTGGGGATGGAACCTTGATGCACCCAAGGCAAGCATTCTACCAACTGAACTCCACTCCCCACTCTATGTTTGTTTTGGACAAAGTCTCAGTCTGTAGCTTAGGCTAGCTTGTCACTCACTATGTAGTGCAGGCTAGCCTCAGACTCCTGGGAGACTTAGCACAGAGGTTGTTTGTTTGCTCATTTGTTTTGAGACAGGGTCTCATGTATCCCAGAGTGGCCTCAAACTTGCTATGTAATGGAGCATGACCTTGAACTTCTGGCCCTCTTGCCTCTACCTCCCCAGTGCTGGGATTACAAGTGTGCATTAATAAACTCTGGGTTTATCAGGTGCTGTTGATCTAATCCAGGGCATCCTGCATGCCAGGCAAGCCACACCTCCATCCCAGCACAGGGAGATTCCTAACCTGGATCTCCAGGCTCATAACGATCAGCAGACAGAACACCATGGATCCTGTGACCTGTGAAAAGTATTCACAACAAACTCTAACAAAAAAGTTTACATTCTTCCTATCATGAGTGTACCCAGCAAATAGTAAAAACCAGGACGTGGGACTTTGTCAGCAGGAAACCCAAGGCACTCCATGCCATATTGCAGATGTCACTCAGAGGCCTGGAAGTATTGCTTCTGTGCAGGGCAAACCCAAGCAATCATATGTGATACTTCAACTGCTATACCCTATTTTTCACCAGGTAAAAGGCATATTGATTAGCTGACCTTGGAAGTGCACATTTGTACTACCAGCTCATGGGAGGTGTAGACAGCAGGGTGAGAAGTTTAAGATCATCCTTAGCTATATAGTGAGCTTGAGGCTAGCCTGGGCAACAGGTATCAACCTGAGTTCAATTCCTAAGACCCACATGGTAGAAAGAGAGAACTGATCCTGGAAAGTTGTCCTCTGATGCTCACACATGCCCCCACCAAGTAAATACATTTAAAGGTACATCTATTACTAAATCACAATCAAAATTTTTTGGTAACTTGTTTTAATTTCTTTATAAATCCTTTGAATTTTGTTTTATACACTTAGAAATATTAATCTGAGAGGGACGTTTAGTCTTCACCTGACTGTCAGAGGGGTCCCAGGCCGCAGGGCAGTTCACAGTTTCTGCTGGATCCTTAGGGTGCTGCAAAGCTTGGCCTGGCTCTCAGGAAGCAGCTCCCAGATTCAGGAAAGGAGACCACTGTGCAAACAAGTTTGGTTTTTTTTTTTTTTTTCTTCTTCTTTTTTTTTTAGAAATAGCTATAGATCTCTGTGAGTTCAAGGTCAGCCTAGTTTACAGAGTGAGTTCCAGGACAGCCAGAGCTACAGAGAGAAACCCTGTCTCAAAAAACAAAAACAAAAAGAAACAGCTGCAGACACAGCAAAAAGCAGTTCAGCATTTGTTGTTCAAAGGAGTCTACATGAGTACTAGAACCCTAAGTCAGGGTTCCTTTCTTTGTCAGAGGACAAAGGTGGGGACCAGCCCAGCTCAGGGCCTGAAGGTACTGTAACCTTCTAATGTCAGTGCTCACTCTAAAGGCTGAGGTTCCCCCCTACCCCAGCTCATAGCCATGACCTGACCTTCCCCTCAGGCCTCAGCTTCCGGTATGTAATATGTAGGCTTGGTACTCTCCATCTATGGCCCAGATCTGCACGTGAGGCCACAGACCAGACTCCATTGACAGAAACTTGCTGTGGAGTACCTCCAGAATAGGGCGACCTCACCCGCTCCATGCCCGGCGGCTAATAAACTCCCAGAACCAACCACCCAGTGGAGCCTAGCCAACCCAGATAATTGCTATAGCAACTCCACACTTGTAATGAACTCTTAGCTATTTCTGCCGTGGGCCATTAATGGAATAACTCTTTAAAGCTGACTTCGTCATGGGGTCTAATTGAGCAAAGAACGTGGCTACTCAGTGGCTGGGCTTACAGCCACGGGGGGCTGGAGGGTCAGAGGCAGCCTAGACTGGCTCTGAGGCTCCACCGAGATGTAATTGGGACTTGGAGTGGGGGGAGGGCATGCTTCAGATAAGAACTTTGCCAGTGGCTTGTTCCAGCCCTGTCCAGCCCGCATTGTGCTGTGTGACCTTGAGCTGGTCTTCACCTCTCTGGGACTCCCTCAGGAGGAGAGACCTTTCCTCTGTTCTGAGACTCTCTGACCTGCTCCTCTCAGCCTTAGCCTAATTCCCCTCCCATCTCCTTGGGACAGCCTTCAGCCCTCCCACCCAAGTCTAGCTTCTGACAGGCAGCTTGAGGCCCCTATATCCATAGCCGGGCGTACCCACTGTGCTTTGCAACTTGGTAGTCCTCACTCCCAGGACCTTGGGAGAAGCAGGCTCATCTGCAAAGAGGCTTCTGTTCGTCACTCTGGTGAGTGGTTGCCACAGTGTAATGTGAGGTCAAAGCCATCATCTGCTCCCTGCACTTGTCTCTCTGGGCCCTGACCAGGACGGAGCATCTCAAAGTCTCTAGGCCCTTGCCTTCTGCAGCAGGCTGGCTAGCCACTGTCAGCCTCAGAGAAACTTGCTCAGAACCTGCTTCACCATGTAAAAGGTCACTTTCCCTTTAGGGCACCAGAACGACGGGAGGACTCTGTCACAGGAAGGAGTGGGATGGGAGAGGGTTTGTAAATGACGGGAGTCCTGAAAAGACCACAACCATCCCTCTCTTCCTAGGCAAACAAGGAAACTCTCTGGAATGGCTGTGCTCCCCACTTCTCCAGCTTGCTCCTCTAAATGCCTGTCCAGCTGAAAATCTAAGTATCTAGGCCTCTCTGGGGCCTCTGCACTATCCAGAGCCCAAAGTACTCACCCACCCCACCCCAGCTCGGAATGCTTGTTCCCTTTGTCTAAGTCGGCTGCTCTGTCCTGGGACCACCTCAACAAGCTCACAGGCCTGCACTAGGTTTGCAGAGCCCAGAACTCCCAGAGGCCACCCAATTTTCCTGCCTTTTGCCCTTTGTTATGTCTCGTTCAGTGCTGGGAGGGATCTAAGGCAGAGCTTACCACCTCATTTTTCAAAAGAATATACAAATTCCAACTGGGAACTACACCTTGCACCCAGAGCTGAGGCCTCCCAACCTCACCCAGGGCTACTCAATCTTGTCCCTTGGAGCTGAGAAACTTAGATGTGTGTCCTGGGAGTGGCCAGGCTATACAGTGTCTTGCAGTGAGCATTCTGTCTCCAAGATTGCCCCTGACTTTTTGTCTAGGATTGTGTAAGCACTTGTGTGCATGTGAGTGCCGAGTACCCAGGAAGCAAGCCCTGGAGCCACTGCTCTCTCTCAGGGAGGCTTTCTGCACCCACAATACCCTGCCCTGGTCTAGAACAGCAGTCATGTGGGAGATCTTGGTTTCTATTTATACATGGAGATGGTAGGAAAGAAGGTGAGCCTGAGAGCATGTGTGCTGGCATCAGAATCGATTGGGGACTGGTAATTAATTTGTTTAGACCTTAATTAATTCTCCAGTTCTTTCTTATTTGTGGACTGTCACGCTTAATTGTGCTCAGGAGCTCAAGCTTGGAGCAGGCCCTCCGTTAATTGATGTGTGGCTGCTGGGAGGTGGAAGTTAATGGTTTGGGAAGCTGGGCAAACAGTGCTGCCATTAAAGGTCAACAGAGGAGATGCTGGAAAAATACACACCCCTGGGTCCAGCCACTGGTCTCCAGAGCTGAGCCCCACTCGACAGGAAGCAGGTCCTACAGATGCCTTTCTGTGAGGCCTTGGAGGAAGTGTGCAGGGAGGCAACACCAGGTGAAGGTCTCATGATAGACAAGTGTGAGAAAACAGGCATGCCTGTGATCAGAGGTGGATGGAGCAGGGCCTCTAGAGACGTGGAAATAACTGTAGTCACCCACCTCAGTGCATCTGGTAAGGGCTGGTGCCCCGGCTCCACGTCTGCCTGACTGTACCCAAGGAGAAGGAAACAGCAGCAAGTGCTCTTGGGTAATGAAGACCTTATCTGAGCTCTGTGCACCCCTGAGCTTGAGCCTCTGTATCAGTTACTGTTCTCATGCTATGACAAAAACGCCTTAAGGAAGGGCAGGGTCCGTTTCTGTTCAGTTTGTTAGTTTGACAGTGTAGTCCGTCATGGCTGGAGCTTGAGTCCCTTTGTAAATGTGGTGAGCAAGCTGAGGGGGGTGAATGCTGATGCTCAGCTCACTTTCTCCTTTTCATTCAGTCCTGGAATGCAGCCCATGGGATGCTGCTGCCCACATTCAGGGTGAGTTTTCCCACCTCAGTAGACCCAATATAGAAACCCCCTCATAGACAGATCAGTCTCCTAGGTGATCCTGGATCCTGTCGAGCTGAGAATCGGTGTCCATAGGATAATAGATCTTTCACAGACCAGAAATTCCATTCTTGGCTAGGAAGTCTTCTAGGTCCTTCCTAGGGGTCCCTTTCATGAGTTGTCAAAAAGTGTTCCGCTCTCATAAAAAAAATTTTTTTTCTGTGCTCCCTGGGGAGCTATTGCTTAGGCTTCTGGAAAGTCTGGGCGTGGGGGAGTGTCTCCTGATTCTTCAGACCCAGCGAGCCTTAGATCTGCTCCTTTGTGTCCTCTCTGTGCCTCAGGCCACAGAGGTCTCCATGACATTGACTCCCCCTTTGCTCCACCCCAGGAGGTAGCTGGTCAGTGCTGCCTGAGCCTCAGACCCCCCCCCCACGAAAGTGTAGCTTCCCATTACTCGTTCTCCTGTGAGCCAGAAGGCAGCTGTGTCCTGGGCCCTGTGACAGGTGTCCCCCTTGGGGTCAGTGGTGCTTCATGAAGCACCCGCGTCCCTTTGAGGCTCCTCTGGAGGATGGTAGAGCCTGCTTGGGCCTGTTCTATGCTTGCTCTCGCCTGAGCCTACTCCAGTTATGGCTGCTGTCTTCCTCTCTACCCTCTGCTGAGCTTCAGGCACATGGCTGTGCTGACCCAGATGCCCACTCTTCCCCGTGCCTCAGCCCTCCACCTGGCTGCCAAGTACTCTGTGTCTGTCTAGGGCAGGCTGCTGAAGTTCAAGTTTGCTTCCCTCGTCAGAGTATGTGGGTGTCTCGGGTACCACTCCTCAGGCCCCTCAGCCCAGCGTATAATCAGGGTGCATATTAGCTACTTTCTCATTACTGCAACCAAATACCTGCTGAGAAGAAACTTAAGGGAGCAAATATTCCTTTTGGCTCACAGTCTAAGAAAGAATACACCATAGCGGTGAATCATAGCAGCAAGAGCCTGGGATGGCTGGTGACATTGAGCCTGCAGTCAGAAAGGAAGCAGAGAGAGAGAGGGAGAGGGAGAGGGAGGGGGAGGGAGAGGGAGAGGGAGAGAGAGAGATATGAATGTTAGTGTTCAAGTTGACACACACACCCATTTTCATGTGTGTGTATAGGCATGTTTTTGCATGTGTGGGCACATGTGGGTGTGCATGTATACGTGTATGTATGTAATGTGGAGGACTGAGGTTGATGCTATGAATCATCTTTGGTTCCTCTCACCTTATTCAACAAGGCATCTTCGCTCAATCAGAGTCAAAGTTTGTTGATATGGCTAGTCTTGCTAGGTGGCTTCCTCTGGGGATCCCCTGTCTTTACCTTTGGAGCTGAAATTACAGGTGGGTCACCACACCCACCCAGAATTGACATAGCTTTGGGGATCTAAACTCCAGTCCTACTTGCCTAGTAAGCACTTTAGCTGCTGAGTCACGCCCCCAACTCTAGACTTTCTCTTTTTTATTCAGCCCCAAACTGCAGCCCATGGCATGATGCTGCCCACATTGAGGTTGGGTCCTCCCTTCTCAATTGAACCTCTCTGGAAACACCCTCATAGACCCATCCAGAGGTGTGTTTCCATGGTGATCCCAAATCCAGTCATGTTGATGTGAACATTAGCGTGACGGTTTCATGTGGGTTTGTTAATGCTCAAGCAAGTGCTTTGGTGCAGAAGGTTTGGGTCCAGTCACTCAGAGTGGAACTCTAGCCCGACGACATTGGTGACTAGAGTCTGGTTTTTTGTATCCTGGTCGGTAAGCCCCAGCTAGATGATCAGTAGGCCATTCCTCAGAAGCTTATCCCAGGCATATACTCAAGTCTTTCTGCTCCATGGGCACTACATCTTTCAAATGGGATCCTAGGATCACATGTAAGCATTCACAGGCATTACACCAACCTCCAGAACCTCACGAGTCCTCAGTACACATTAGCCCTCCATCTGACCCCCATTGCCCTGACCAGGGTGGCAAGAACCAAAGATGGTGGCACATGCTTCTAATCCCAGCACCCAGGAAGAGACAGAAGGGTCCAAGTTCAAGCATATCCTTGGCTACATAGTGAGTTTAAGGTCAGCTTGGATGGCAGGAAATGCTGTATCAAAAAACCAAAGCAAGGGGCTGGGGATGGCTCAGCAGTTAAAAGTGTGCTCTGCTCTTACAGAGGACCCCAGTGTGGTTCCCGGAATCCACATTCAGCGGCTTGCAGCTATCTGTCCCTCCAGCTCCAGGGGGATCTGACACCTCTAGCCTCTGCAGGCACTCACACTCCTGTGCACAGAGCTGCACATAGACATACACACACCTGCCATTATGGAATATTAATGTGGAGGCAAGCATTAGTCAGATGGTCAAAATGGCACAGAAACAAATGTTCTTGTGACGAGTGCTGTGACATTTCCTGGAGACAGGGGCTGGGACTCGGTGCTGGAGTCCTCATCTAGCATGCCTAGGATTTGATTACACGACCACAAGGGGTGTGTGTGTGTGTGTGTGTGTGTCTGCGCGCGCGCGCAGAGCCAATGAAACATTGTTTCTGGACAGTCTTCCTATACTTCCTAGATTTTAGAAGTTTAACCTGAGCTAATGTTTTAGGAAGTGTTTGTTTCATTGGAGGAAAATCAGTCACTGGCTTCTCCATCAGAGGAATGTGTGACTGAGTGATATAGAGTCTGAGCACTCACAGAAGGACCATGTCACAACTTCTTGGAAGGATGATCAAGGACCCAGGATTGGGGCTGCCTCAGAACTGGCATGGACTCCCAGCATGCCTCAGGCTTCCAGAGAACTTGACCAGAGGGTCCAAATGGAAAGAAGTCTTTTGTTTGTTTGTTTGTTTGTTTTGAGACAGGGTCTCTCTGTAGTTTTTGGTACCTGTCCTGGAACTCGCTTTGTAGACCAGGCTGGCCTCAAACTCACAGAGATCCACCTGCCTCTGCCTCCCAAGTGCTGGGATCAAAGGTGTGTGCCACCGCTGCCTGGTGGAAAGAGGTCTTTAGTAGTGTGGCTCTGAGTGCAGTCTACAGTCTTTCCTCTTGAGTTCATCTACTGACTGCCTGGACAGAGGAAGCCTTTGGCTCACATTCAAGGGACAGGGTCAGTAACAGAGAAAGGGCTGGGAACTCACAGGACAAGGGCATAAGATCTGAAAAGACCTGCTGGGGCTGATGTTACGCATACTGTTAAACACTGGATGGGAGGCCTGACATGGTGGCATACTCCTTCAATCCCAACACTTGGGAGGCAAAGACAGGCAGATCCCTGGGAGTTGGAGGCCAACTTGGTCTACATAGTGAGTTCTAGAACAGCCAGAGCTACATAGTGAGACCCTGTCTCCAAAAAAAAAAAAAAAAAAAATTGTGAAAATTGGAGGGGCTGGGAAGATGGCTCAGTTGATAGGTTTGCAAGCAAAAGGACCTGAAATCAAGCCCCAGAACCCATGTAAAAACTCTAGGCATGGCAGCATGTGCCTCCAATCCCAGCACTGGAAAGGCAGAGGCAGGAGGCTGGCCAGGCAGCCTTGCCTACCCAGTGACTTCCAGGACAATGAGAGTTCCTGCCTCAAAGGAGGTGGATGGAATTTCCAAGGGTGACACCTGAGGTCATCCTCTGGCCTCCTCAAGCATACATACATGTGCACCCGTACACACATGCACACACATTCTGTAGTTACACAAATTGTCAAGGTGCCACGACCTGACTTGGCTGAGGGACTTGAGGTGAAATCCTGTCTCCACCTCTCCAGCCCTGGAATTACAAGTGCACACTGTCACACCCATCCTTTCCCATGGAAATGAGGGATTGAGTTTAGGGCCTTGTGCTTAGGCAGCAAGGGCACTACTGAACTGTCTGCCCAGCTACCTTAGCAGGAGTCTTAGAGACAGAGACCACAAGCTTCAGAGTTAGCTATACCTAGAATGTACAAGCTGATTTTTTTTTCCAGTTTAGAAATTTCCAGTCCTGAGTTGGTCATGCTTCAGTATGGGCTGTTGAAACTCTCCCCTGATTCTCAAGCGATTTAAAAGAAAATCTGGGCCATTTAGAGCTGCCTCTCAGATGCAGTTCTGGGCCGTGCTGTGAAAGTAAGCAAATATTAAGGACAATGTGCCTGTTTGGTGAGCAGTGCTCCCCCAAAGACAGAGGGGCTGTGTTCTGAGGTTGACGAGAGAGCGTGTGAGTTTGTCAATGTTGTGACGTGTGCATGCGTGTGCCTGTAAATGTGCAGGTCCCTGCTGCTTGGCCTGAGAACCTGGCTATAGGAGTTGCCTCTGAAGAGGGGATGAGGCTGAGGGCCAGTGTGAGAGGAGACTCACTCCTGTTTGATTATCCACCTTTTTGTGCAGTTTGAACTATTTACCATGCTGTGATGGTTAATAATGTTTGTCAATCTAACAGGACCTAGAGTCACCAAAGAGACAAGCCTCTGGGCATGCCTGGGAGGGATGATCTCAATTAGGTTAATTAATTGAGGTGGGAAAATCCACCCTGTGTCTGAGCAGTACAGCACCACAGCTGTACACAATGAGAAAGGGAGTAGAGTATCTGGCATTCATTGCTCTTTGGTTTCTGACTGTGGATACAAAGTAACCAGCTGCCTCTTGCTCCTGCCGTCATGCGGTAGCGGCCATGATGGACTGTATCCCCTGGAACTGTAAGACAAAATGAACCCCATGACTCATGGACAGCATGTGGGCTGCATTAGCTGCTGAAGTGGTGGTGGAGGGGAAGAGGACAGAAGTAAGTTTGCCTGACCCTCCTTGAAGGTGAGGAAGTGGAATTTGGAAGAACTTTGACCAAGTCTGTCTGGAGCTAAAAATGGTAGCTACTTTCTGTTGCTTGGCTACAAAACAAGCCAGCCTGGGCTACATGAGATGTCTCAAAACAAAAATGACAGCAAAGGTGTATGAATGCCTGCTTGTTTATTGTATCCATTTAAATATAATCAAGTTCAACGGGATCAAGTAACATACTATCCTCACAATAGACTTGGGCTGGATTTTTTGTTGTTGTTGTTGTTTTGGTTTTTTGAGACAGGGTCTCTCACAGTCCATGCAGGCCTTGAACTCACTATTAAAATGGGAAGAACTTAGAACTTTCTGATGCTTTTGATTCCCAAGTGCTGGAATTATAGGAATATACCACTATACCTGGGAAATTTTGGAAATCTTTCCATGAAAGTCATAAAAATTCTAACTTGCCCCTTTTCAATAGGATCTAGCCACAGTGATTCTTTCCATGACAGTATTTTTTTCTTTTTTACAATTTTGAAATACTGTAGCTAGGCATCATAGCCCACACCTATAATTCTAGCTTGGCAAAGCCAAGAGGATCATGAGTCAAAGGCCAGCCTGGACTACAGTTCAAATTCTAGGACATCCTAGGTTATATAGCAAGACTCTGTCTCAAAAAATTAAAAGTAAGTAAATTAATGTATAATAAATTGTGAAATATTTCAAATACAAAGAAAATTAATTGAGGTAACAGAAAAGATTAGATACACTCAAAGCCCTTGTGTCCTCCACCTTCTTGATGGTGATCTCTCCAAAGAAGCTGCTGGCCTGCCATCAGTGGGCCCTGCTCATTCATATTTCTAGATCCTGAGATAGGCATATGCTCCAGAAATGACCACGTCTACTGTTATGAATTGTGTGTGTGCATGTGCATCATGCACACATTTGGGTTGTATGTGTGCTGTCCAGGGAGCTCCAGGAGTCCTTCTGTCTCTGCCTCCTCAGGGCTGGGGTTATAGCACAAACAACCACATATGGCTTTTTTTTTTTTAAACATGGGTTCTGGGGATCAAACTCAGATCCTCGTGCTTATGCACCAGATGCATTATTGACTGAACCATCCCCAGTCCCTGTTTGTGCATTTTAAAATTTTGATGTGAACTGTACCACAGTGTGTTTGTATTAATTATTTTCCTATTACTGTGATAAAGCACCACAACCAAGACAACTTATAAAAGAAAGTGTTTCATGGTTTCAGAGGGTTATCCAAGATGACAGCAAAGGCATGGAAGGTGGAGCAGCCAAGAGCTCACATCCCAAGCAGCAAGCAAGAAACGGAGAACACTGGGAATGGCACCTCAAAGCCCACCCATGATGTGACTCCTCTAATAAGGCCATACCTCCTAATCCTTCCCAAACAGTTCTACTAACTGGGAACCAAGTATTCCGTCATATGAGCCTATGAGGGCCATTCTCATTCATGTCTTTTGTTTGTTTGTTTGTTTAGTCCCTCTCTCTGTTTTGCGCTCTCTCTCTCTCTCTCTCTCTCTCTCTCTCTCTCTCTCTCTCTCTGTGTGTGTGTGTATGTGTGTGTGTGTGTGTATGTGTGTGTGTGTTTGTATGCAACTGTATACACATGCTCAGAGGCTAGTAGACAACTTTCAGGCATTGGTTCTCTCCTTTCACTATGTGGGCCCCAGGAATTGAACTCAGATGGTCTGACTTGGTAATGAATGCCTTTACCCTCTGAGCCATCTTGCCACCCCTTAGGCTTGTCTTTCAGAAGCTTGCTTTTTATTATGGTTTTGAGTTTTTTTTTTTCTGTGTTAATACACACACATCTGGGGTCTACAGTGTGACTGTCCACAGTCGATAATTTGGGACTGTTTCTCTTTCTACAGCTGTGCACACGCTCCCATGAACACACGTCCATGTGACAGGGATGGGCTTTTTCTGGACTGGGCTTTGAAAACCTTATCTGTATATCTGCCTAGGGATCTTGAAAACAGAGACATAGATCTGAGCCCTACCTCAGACCATATCTCAGCAGCATGGCTGTGCTGAGAATCCAGGAGCTGCAGCTGGAAAGGGAGGAGTGTGTTAGAGAGCGAGTTTCTGGTTCTGTAGGCTATTGCCAGACAGAATGCAGCTTTTCAGATCCACAAGGTCTGGATTTCTATCCCCTAGTCCTGTGTCCTCTTAAATATCTCCCAACTTCAGTATTATCACCCTTTTAAATTTTGTGTCCATCTGAAATAGTCTCTTCTCAAATGCACATGTACATGCACACTTCGGGTTTTAAGATTTACTCTTTATTTTTAAGTGTGTGTGTGTGTGTGTGTGTGTGTGTGTACATGTGTGCAGGCACCTGCAGAGGCCGGAAGTGAGTGTTGGATGCCCTAGAGTTTGAGGCAGTTGTGAGGCATCTGATATAGATGCTGGGAACCAAATTTGGGTCCTGTGTAAAAGTGGAAAGTGCCCTGAACCCCTGGACCTTCTCCCCAGCCCATCGTTTGTTTTTAGTGTTAAGCTGTGTGGCCCAGGCTGTGCTTGGGTTGATCTTCCTGCCTCTGTCTCCTGATGCTAAGGTTATGTTCTCATGCCCAGCTGCTGTTTCTCATTTTCACTGACTTATTTTTCCTCTTAATTCCTGATATAGTTGAGAATTTTCTTAACTTTATTCAACATTTGGGTCTTCAGATAGAAGCCCTGAGGTGATCTGAGCTTCATAAAGAAAAGAAAAGTACATTCCAAGGCAGATTAAAGACCTAAATGTGAAAAGCAAACATTTTAAATTTTTTTTCAAGAAAATATAGATGAACGGTGGCAGAGTTTCTTCATGACACGGAAGTGCTGGGAGAAGGGAAGGATGGCTTATTTGAGGACATATTAAACTGTGTGACAGACGATACCATCCACAAAGTGGGAGGATCAGGCCACAGTCCAGCAGCAGCCATTTGCAAACCGTTTGACCAATGAGGATTAGTTTCCAAAATATAAAGAGCTCTTGCAAATTGATTTTTTTCTTAGATTCAGAAGTCTGTCTTTGACTATTCATAAGATTGAGTTCATGTTTATCAGGTTTTTTTATATTTCATTTCATAAAACTCTGAGTCTTACATTTTCTGTGATTTTGACCACTGGGTCTTTTTCTTAATGTGTGTGTGTGTGTGTGTATATGTGTGTGTGTGTGTGTGTGTGTGTGTGTGTGCATGTGCATGTGGAGGCCAGAGGTCAACCTTCCTTGGGTACCATCCATTTTTTCTTTGTATAATTGTGTGTGTGTGTGTGTGTGTGTGTGTGTGTGTGTGTGTGTGTGTTGGTTTGAAAAAGAATGGCCCCTATAGGCTCAAATATGGGCATGCTTTGTCCCCAATTTATGAACATGTTATGAAGGATTAGGAGGTGTGGCCTTGTTGGAGTAGGTGTGGCCTTGTTGGAGAAGGTGTGTCACTGTGGGGGTGGGCTTTGAGGTTTCAGAAGTCCATGCCAGGTCCAGGGTCTCTATTTCCCCGCCTGCCTGTGGATCTGGCTGTAGCTCTCAGCCACTGCTCCAACGCCTGCCTGTGTGCAGCCATGCTCCGCACCATCCTGATGATGGATTAACACTCTCAAACTGTAAGCCAGCCCCCGATTAAATGTGTTCTTTTATGAGAGTTGCCCTGGTCATGGTGTCTCTTCACAGCAATAGAAACCCGAAGACAGGTGTGTATGTACAGTGTGTGTGTGTGTGTGTGTGTGTGTGTGTGTGACACACACACACATGTACACTGTAACACGAGTGCAGTGCTGGCAGGGGTGGGAGCGTGTCAGATCTGCCGGAGCTGGAGTAACAGGGTTGTAAGCTAACTAAATGTGCGTGCTGGAGCTGAACCCAGGTCCTCTGCAAGCGCAGAATTCTCTTTTTTTTTTTTAATCTTATTTTAGGTGCATTGGTGTTTTTCCACGGGTGTTGGGTCCCCTGGAACTGGAGTTACAGACAGTTGTGAGCTGCCATGTGGGTGCTGGAAATTGAACCCGGATCCTCTGGAAGAGTGGTCAGTGCTCTTAACCACTGGGCCATCTCTCTAGCACCCCTCCTTTTTTTTTCCTTTTGAGACGAGTATCTCAGTGGCCTAGAATTCACCAAGATGGCTACCTAGTCAGTTGGGTGGCAAGCCCCCGCATCCACTTGTTTCTGTGTCCTTGGCGCCGAGGTTACAGGTTCAAAGCCCTTATGCTCTGCTTTTTACATGCGTTCTGGGCTGGAACTCAGGTCCTATATGACAAACACTTGGTCAGCTGAGTATTTCTCCAGCTCCTTTTCTTAATAATTTTTAAAGCTCTTTATTCTGTTTGGATATTTGGGGCTAAAATCAACAAAGTGGCTTAAATAATCAAGAGCTTACCACTTTGCAGAGTCTCAGATATGACACCCAAGTCCTGCTGCCCTTCATATCATCTCTGCAGCTGTCCAGTGGGCTTTTTCCGCAGACGAGACCTCTCATCATCAAGGTGGTGGCCACAGCCTAGGCATCACATCCAAACCTGACTGTGCCCAGAGACCAAGGGGTTCTGACTCTTGTCTGGTACCCTCAGATGGGAGCAGATCCTTCCCAGCACCCCCAAAGACATTCCTCCCTAGATAGGGTTTGGGTCACACGTCT
>CABHPQ010000848.1:0-26299 GCA_902168405.1 Peromyscus aztecus | reverse complement strand
CATTGTAAATGTATACTTCTTTGAGAGTAGAGTCAAATAATTCTGATACTCCTATAACTTATTTCATGACATACAACTTATAATGTAATCAACAAGTCACTTTAGAAGGAAACTGAATAGGAGGATCACTTCTGTCATTTCTGTACCCTTTGAATGGGATATCACCTTGCAAGGGAAATGCTTACTGACAAACAGAGAGACAAATAAACAGATCAACAGTACAGAGTACACATGAGAGAAATTGTATGAACAGTTACTAACTATAGAGAAGAAAAATAAGATGGATAAACTGGGTGTTTTGGCATATGCCTTTAACTGTAGGACTCAGAAGAGAACGGCAGGTATATATAACTGCCTCTGAGTTGAATCCCAGCCTAGTCTATGCAATCAGGTCTAAGAAAGCCAATAGTACATGTTAAGACTCTGTCTCCCAAGCAAAAGTCAGTAGAAAAAGAAATATAGAAAGAACTAAGAAGTTTTTACTGAAGTTCCTACAAAGTGTTATGCATTTACTTTAGTTCTGTAGTCATCAAGAATCCTGAAGTGCCTCACGTCAAACTATAACATAAATATGAATTTACTAAAAGGTATTGCATGTTTAAATAGTTATAAAAGGAAAGATGAAAGCATTAGCCATATAAATGTTGATGATAAATAATCAACACATGGCAAGAGATGGAAAGCTAGTAAAGAGCTCTTGCTGGTCTTGCACAGGGGTGGGCTCAATTGCCAGTACTTATATGAGGGAACACATCTATCCATTATTCCAAGTTCAGGGTTACTGATACTATCTTTTGATCACTGTGAGGACCTGGTACCCACATGATGCAAATCCATGCATTCAGATAAAATACGCATATTCATTTAAAAATTTAAATTAAATGTAACAGGCAGGAGGAAGTTCATGCACCTGCAATGCAATGATTCAGATGGCTCAAACAATATTAATATCATGAATACATGCCAAACAGAGAAATAGAATGACAACCTGTGCCAAATTTTAAAATTCAAGATATGTGTGAAGCTCTGTACAACACCATATGCTTGACATGTACAAAAACCTACATCCCAGGCCCCTCACCCAATAATATAAGCCCAAAACCGCCAGGAATGTTCACCCATTTTAACCCATGGAATTGGGAGCCAGAATCACGGGAATTTGTGAGTTCCAGGCCAGTCTGGTGTACAGAACTCCCTTCAGTCCATGAAGCACTACACTGACAAAACTTGTATTCAAAAATAACCTACATAATTAAAAGACCAGGTTAACAAACTGCCTTAGCACTGAAGAGCAATTGCTTTTACTCTATCTTCTGTGATTTAGAGATAGATTCTCTAATGGTGAAGGCATGATAAAACAAGGAAGCTGGCTGATTAGTTTCAACCACAACTCAGTATATACAAAGACCAGGAAATCTGTTGAGACTGTAGAAATGGATATCACATACCTAGTGAGGAGTTAGCTCACAAAAGGCTCCTCCTACTAAAGAAACAATCAAAAGAAAGTCACCAAGGAGAGACACATGTTCACATATATCATTGTGTCTGAGAGGTTTGTCATTCAATCAACTATGTTCTAAACCAGGTACCTATAGGCTCATGATCATCTAGGAAGAAACTGCATTTAGTTGCGTCAATGATCCTCATAGTATGCCACAGCCCCTACACTGTTTCACATGTTCAAAACCTCTTCTGACACTCAAGATGGTCTCTTGATGGTGACATTTGTAAAATCAGAAATTGAATTATAACTTTCCAACATACAGTGGCACAGAATACCGTTCAAATTCTAAAATAGAGAAATGGAGACATAGCAAGGGAAGATTAGGCAAAGGCAAGACTGAAGTAGAGCAGGACAGACATCAAATTCTCTATCTATGTCTCAGATGCATGAGGATTTAGTATTAGCGGGCTCAGATGGCTCTACACATGCAATTTCTCATACATTTCTTTCTTTACTTCATCTCAGCTAGGGCTCCATGGGAGATGTCTGATACCTTAGATATCCCAACATCATGTGGTCACAAAATGCAATCCAGGTTGTTGTTGAATATTATTTTAAGATGTGTTATATTTGTCTATTCTGTGGGACAATTGTTTTAAAGATGCAAAGATAGGTTGCATTCTTTTATGTTGCATATGTTTAACTCTGTGAGGCTGTGATACTTTGCCTGTCTAAAATAACAATTGGTCTGATAAAGAGTTGAACAGCCAATAGCTTGTCAGAAAAGGATAGGCAGTCCTGGCTGGCAGAGAAAACAAATGGGAGAACAAAACTGAAAAGAAAAAAAGGAAGGAGCAAGAAAAGGAGAGGACACCAGGAGACAGCCACCCAGCTACACAGCAAACCATGGAGTAAAAAGAGAGGTATACAGAATAGAGAAAGATAAAAGCCCAGAGGTGGAAGGTAGATGAGATAACTTAAGTTAGGAAAAGCTGGCTAGATACAAACCAAACTAAGGCCAGGCACTTATAAGAAAGAGTAAGCCTCCCTGTGTGTGATTTATTTGAGAGCTGAGTGGCAGGTCCCAAAAGAGTAAGAGTTAAAAAACAAAAACTAGCAACACCAGGCTTCATCCTCCCAACTCCATACAATAGACTCTCCCAGTCTCCCAACTGGGTTTCTGACTCTCAATCCTAGAAGCCTGCAACAATGATGAACTGAACCTCCAGACTAAGAATCCATGACCTTCAATATTGATTCTTTCTTGTTTCCAGGACCAATAGATGATGGGTGATCCTGCAAAGTTTAACTTCTTAATTCAGTTGGACATTGACATGCTTGGACCACAGGTGCAGCAGGTTTTGTGTGAAGTTGCTTTCTAGGAGTAGGAATTACCTTGTTTAATCCTTCCATGAGTTAAAGCCAAATAAAATTTTGTAGACAAAATATCATACAAATGACCTGTAGCTTTATTTTTGAGGGCAGGGTTTCTCTGTGTAGCTTTGTGCCTTTCATGGAGCTCACTTGGTAGCCCAGGCTGGCCTCAAACTCACAGAGATCCACCTGGGTCTGCCTGTGGATTGCTGGGATTAAAGGTGTGCACCTCCACAGCCAGGCTTAATTATTTGTGGTATTCTTTTTGGTTATTTGGATCCTATCCTGGAACTCACTCTGTAGCTCAGGCTGGCCTCAAACTCACAGAGATCCACCTGCCTCTGCCTCTCAAGCACTGTGCTTATAGGTATGCACCACCACTGCCTGGCTGCTTAATTTTTAATGAGTCTATTTCCTACCAAATCCTATACTCTCAATTTCCACTTTCTGCTATTACTCTTAACATTCCTGTCTTCCTGATCATACAAGACAGGTCAGCAAAGTTCTCTGTGAAACTTTCTATGATTTGTGCCACCTAAATGTGGACATCTTCCACATTCTTTCAAAAGACAATGTTCTCAGGTTCTACCTACAACAAAATCACCTTTGGTGTTTCATTTCTTGTTCTAAATAGATTTTATCCTGCTGTGATTAAATTTTGCATTCCACATATTCTATCAACCTTGTGACATTTAGGTTCAGGCCCCAGGTCACACATTCCACAACTTAAATAGGGACAGAAGACTGCAAGTCTACCCCCTTGGCAGATGGGAAACTTACACAGAAAAGACATTTCCAAAATTATTCCTTAAGTACCCCAGTGATGTGAAACAGCAGGTCATTCGTAGGTGACAGGGTCCTGAGGTGAGGATCACAAGGCATGAGAGAGAGAGAAAAAGTATAAGGTAGAAAAGATAAAAGCTGGGGTGGGGAGGTCTTGCACAACCTATGTCTCACATCAACTATGCTTCTTAAGAAGAATAGCACCTTTATACTACTTCTAGGGGCAAAATGGAAGGAAATGGGAAGCTTCTAGGAAGTCAGCAGAAAGTATCATACAATAGGACAGACTCAGAGAGGAGGCTAATCAAACCATGCTGCACATGGGGAAACAGAGAATCTCAAGAATATTACTGACTAAGCCCACAGTGATCTGTGGATGGATAACCATAGCCATATGTAGTGAAAGAGTTGGATTCTCAGGATCTGAAGCAACCCCACCACAAAGGCCCTGATTCAAGACCATCACCAGATCTTCAAAGCGTATTCTTGGTTTTAGGGAAGGAGCTCTGTTTTATTGTCAATATGTTATGCCTTTAGGGAAAGCTCCCAAGACCTAGGCCCCAGGCTGTTACTAGCTCTCCCAAGAATTTTCCTAATCGCTGCCTCAGGGCCAAAAGGAAAGCCTTTTTGATCAGTCAAGTCCTTAATATAATAGTGTTCTACTTTTCTTTTACTTTTTTTCTTTCTTTTCTTTTCTATTTTATTTCCATTGAGACAGGTTTTCACTGCGTAGCTTTGGAGCCTATTCTGGACACAACTCTGGAGACCAGGCTGACCCAAACTCACAGAGATAAACCTGCCTCTGCCACTTGAGTGAGTGCTGGGCAAAGTTGTTTACCACCACTGAACTGCTAGTGTTTATCTTTTCAAATAGTTGTCACCTGGTGTCTGTCCATCTGGCAGAGCTAAAATTTTCTCAAGAAGAAACCTGCAACTTTTTGGCATGCCAGGACTTAAGTTTGATTATGACCCTGTAATGCCTCAATGAGCAGCTTGTTGGAGTCCCATTCTTTGATATAGTGTTAGACCTAGTGGCTTGTTTAAATCAGGGGTTGCTCCTTTGGTTTGCAGCCAAATGTCTGGAAAATCCTGGTAATCAAACAAAACCTAAATAATTAAAAAAAATTTTAGAACATGATGCACAAAAATTAAGATGTTGTTTAGGGTAAATCTGCAGCATAAAATGAATACAATCCAACAACAATGCCCAACAATTTATAACAGGAAAGGTAATTACATTGCTACTTTCACTGTGAAAACACTCAGGAAGATCAAAGTAATTATAAAAAAATAGTATACAGATTGACCTAATATGACTTCTATACTTCCTACAAAGCTACAACAATCGAGAATGTGTACAATATTTATGAAAGAATAAGGGAGATAGAGACAAAAACCAAGAACAAAGGCAGGAAAGTGCAGTCATCTATTAATCTGAGAGCAAAGGAAACTTAACCAGAAAAGTGTGATCTTGATCACTGTTACCAAGGCAACTAAAATCCTAAGTGTATAGAAACTAAATAAGCACAGACTTCACAACTACCACAAAAAATTAACTCAAAGTGACTCTTGAATAATTGTTTCTGACCCTCAAGCTAATGATATTTTCCAAAGACAAAAGCCCCATGCTCTATTCTCTCACTGCATAAGGAGGTGATCCCTTGCTATGACTATGCAGCCCCTTTTGCCTCCTTCTGCTTTCAGGTAAACCCAGCCCCTCTCTTTCACAATCCAAAAGCAACATAGAATTGTTTAAAATCTCCTTCCTGTGCCATTGATTATAACACAAGATGACAATATTGCCCTATCTACCTGCCTAACACCATGCACACCTGAGAAACATCTGCAGCTCAGAAATGCCTTTTGTCCCTGGAAACTAAACTTCACTGAAACACACCATTGCAGCTGGTGGTAGCAGAAAGTTAAAAGCATTGTAATCATGTGTTTCCCAACGGGTGATCCACATCATTATCTTTCTAACAGTTTTTAAACTATTTGTAACATTTGTAGACAAACCTGAAAGTGGAATGCAATACTCAGAACTTATAGAAACAAGACACTCATTTTTCCAATCTGTCTTACCAATGCACACCAAAAGCATGCTTGTGTGGGTAAAATGAACTATGATATTACAAGCATCATATCCTCCCATGCTAGGGCTGCAGAGTCTCCTACCTAGGAAATCCTTATAAAGGGAGGCACAGGGGACAAGGGTGACTGCCCAGGTCAGCACATGGACCTAAAGAACCATAGTCAGGCTAATGGTCCACCCAAGCAGAAATAACAGCTCAACACACCTTCTCTGAATATCTATTCTCACCATGGCATAGCTTGTGTTCTTCCCTACAGCTCATTACAGGAGAAGCAGAGGATAATCCAGAAAAGAATCTGCAAGCTACCTGCCACTCTTACTACTGATTGCAAAGCACTCTTAGTGTCCTTGTCAGCTAGCGACACCCAGCTGGGCCTCAGAATACTAGCAGCTCACCTATTAGGTGATCAGAGATCAAATGATTCAGAGAGCACAGTACTTTCAGCTCTACCCTTCTAGCCCAGCAGACAGGGACCTAGACTAGAAAATTTCTATGTTTTGTAGACATTCTTCTCCTCTCCTAGAGTATATCCTGTTCCCCATCCAAAGCACAGGTTCCTATCTGTGCCCATTCCATTATACACTCAATGTGCAGTGCAGCCAACCCATTGCCTCATAGCTGGGAAATTGTGTAGTCAAACAAAGGTCACATTCACACAGTAACTGTTGTTACTGTATAACTGTTGCTAAAGAAAATTACATCAAAAAATACAGGCCATGAATTAGAAAACACTGAGTAGTCATGGTATCTCCTAGAGACAGGAGAGAATGTGGATGTGATGCTGTTTTGATCTCCAAAAATTATTTTGTGAAGTGGACACAGACTTTATGGCCATGTGCTTCACAGTTTAGGGATTTGTATTAGAGCACATGAAAGATTTCTCAAACCTTTAATCTCTGGGTGTATATCTAAAACCTGAAAAATAACAATTCCATTAGGCATGGCCACAACATTTTACCCACATCTATTACGAGGGAAATACTGTAACTACAGCAATTTGGTTTCATGATAAGGTCAGTCCTTTATGCAGATTCTTGATTGCCCTTGTCTGTGGACCCCAAGAAATGGCCAATCAGAACATTTATGGAACATCTAAAATCTGTTGAAGTAGGAAATCTCTCACCCCCCACCCTACCTCTCCCTTCTTGCACTGTGACTCCACTAGCTCAAAGTTGGTCAGTGAACTCAATTCTTGCAGAGGTTCCTCTTCATTTATAAGTCTCCCATAAAAGACAGAGAGATTGGAGGTCACTCATTAACTGGTTTACTTTTCCTTCTGACTGACCAGTCAAGGCCCAGAATGGAAGGAGTTGCAGGACTATTTTCCCAGCCCTGGACAGCAGAGGAAGGATTAGGTGTTCAATGCAATTCTCAATTACATAGAATGAGGCAAGCCTAAACTAAAGGAGACATTGCTCTACACAGAAATAATATCAATAATCAACATCGCTTGAGAGAAAAGGAATAAAGCTCTTGATTACCTAGAGACATTGGAGAACAGAAACAAACAGAGATAAGAGCAGGAATGCACTAAAAGAAAGTATTTAAAATGATACCAATAAATAATCTTTAAATGTTATAAATAATGTATTTTTAAGATAAAAAATTGACAATATTGATTTTGAAAAAGAATAGGTCCTTCCTTAGTAGAGGGAATGTCATTAATATGAGATAGATTGATCTTGCCCTTATGCATGTGTTGACTGCTGAGATCTATAACTTGACACACCCAGTTACTGTTAATGGTCTGTTTCTCAAACCATGAGCTGACATAGAAAGCAGAAAGGTATATAAGGCATGAGGACCAGAAACTAGAGGCATTTACCCTGGAGAAGCATTTGCCCTGGAGAGGCATTTGCCCAAGAGAGGCATTTGGCCTGGTTAATCATTCAGGCTTCTAGCAGCAGTTCAGCTGAGAGTCATTCGGATATGAGGACATAGAGGCTTCCAGTCTGATTAAGCAAGACCAGCTGACTAGAGCAGGACTGGACATATCTGCATAGGAGAGTTTCCTAATTGGAAATTCAATATTTATTGGCTCAAGATAACCTTCCCAAACTCCACACTCACACAATCTTGTCTGTCATAATTCATGTAACATAAATTAAATCATGTTGGGAAATTATAAAATAACTCCTGATACCATAATCAGGTCCTTTTATATAACAGTGACTCCAGCTGCTAATTACCTACCCTGATTCCCCCTGCAGTGTGCACAATAAACTATTTCTGCGATTTGGTTTGAAGTCAGAAGCAATGCAAAACCTTTCCTGATGACTGCATTGGATTGTCAACTACATGACTCAAATGGTTAATTTTAAAACTCTGAGGTGCTACAATCATTTAATTTAAGAATTTTGAAGGTATAGTAGAGAGAACAGTGAGATCATTGGCCTGGAGAGCAACAGAATGGAATCCTTGTGTTTTTTAGCCTCATGCTCCAGGTTGCACTTTGAACAATTTAAACGAAGATAGATAACTTGCAGGTCTAGCCATTTGGGCAGATGGGTGAATTAGACAGCAAAAATATTCCCAGAATTGTTTCTTAAATAGACCAGACACCTGAAACAGCAGGTCATTCTTTAGTGACATTGTGCTGGGGTGAAGAAGACAGTGGGTGAGAATGATGGGAAAAGTGGAAGGTAGAAAAAATAAAAGCTGGTGTGAGGAGATCTTGCATAATCTACATTGCATACCATGTAAGCTTCTTAAAAAAAGAATAGCACCTACTTCCAGGGAGGAAATGGAAGGAAATGAGGAACTTCTAGGAAGTAAGCAGAAACTACAATACAATGGGACAGACTCAGGAGGAGGCTAATCAAACAATACTGCAAAAGGGAGCACAGGATATCTCAAGATCATTACTGAGCAAACTCATCAGAGGTCTTGAGACTGATATCCGTGGGATCTGAAGCAACCCCACCATAAAAGCCCTGGTTCCAGACCATTACCAGTTCCCCCAAACATGTTCCTGATTCTATGGAAGGAGCTCTGTTTTATTGTCAATAAATCAGGCACTTAGGAAAAGCTCCCAAGGCCTAAGCCCCAGGCTGTTAATCGATCTCCCAGGAATGATCCTCTTCCTTGTCTGAGGGCCGAAATGAAAGCCTTGCTTGATCAGTCCAGTCCTTAATACAACACTGTTTTACTTTTCAAATACTTGTCACTTGGTGTCATATTGACCTTCTGGCCGAACAATAATTTTTCAAGAAGAAAACTGGAACATTATGGCACAACAGGCCTGAAGGATGGCTGTGACCTATAATGTCTCAATAAGCAGCTTGTTAGAATCTCATTCTTTGATATAAGTTTGGGCCTAGTTGCTTGTTGTAAATCAGCAGTTGTTCCTTTGTAATGGTTTGGAAACAAATATCTGGAAAATCCCGGTGAACAAATTTGTATCCTACAGTCCTAAAATCTAAAAGGCCTGGCTAGTTTACACTTATCTTTGGGGAATTTTTTTTGAGACAGTCCTCCCTCCTCTAAATTCTATTTTATGAGACTTACTATCTCCTAAGCATTAGTAAATCCTTTAAATCAACAAGTCTACTCATCTATATCACATGCTAGTAGTGTAGTGCTACCCAATGCATGAGATGCCTTTTACACCCACCCACAAAATTAAATATAAATGGATCTTACACATAAAATCTAAATGCAAAATACTGATCCTCACTCAGCAAGGTACTAGAAGGTAGTCTCCAAGTTTGGCACCCTGCTTTCTATGGGTGCAAGAAAAGCATGTTTAAGTTCAAAGATGGTTTTAAGCATAGCTTCTTACTTTCAATTCTGTGAGCAGATTCAGCCCACAGAACACGTTCAGAGGCCTGCCCCTGGATCCAGGGAGTTCCAAGTACCTCATGGGACTTCAGAGGACAGGAATTCTGCAGGCAGGTTCCCACCCATACTCGAGAAGGACCCGCCACACTGTATCTTCCACCTCACCATCTGCTCCACCCCATCTGGACACAGCAGCCCCTCACTCACCATGTCATGGTTTCCCAGCTCAGCCATGCTGTCTGCTCAGCTTCCTGCAGCAGCACTCACAGCACACCATGCCACACAAAACTGCTGGTGCCAGCTTCTCTTTAAAGAAAAGGCTGAAGCCTGGGTCAGCAGGAAGAACCCTGCACCACTTTTGACTGGCAGGCCACCTGGAGGACCTGATTGGCTAATGAGACCTGAGTGACAAGACCACATCCCATAGGGTCACAATTTGCTTAAAAACACAGCACAATGGTTCCTGTCCCTCCCTTCCAGCCCAGACAAAGACCTTTTCTAGATCAGTAGAGATATGCATATCAATAGCACTTGTCCCAGGCTGCAAAAGTAAACCCTGTTCTCTTCCTGCTCTCCTTAGGCATTTCCCCTTCTTCCTCCTGGACACAATGTGGCTAACTAGCTTGTACAGATCACTATACTATGTGGGGTGGAGTGATTCTCTGTCACAGAGGTAGGATGGTGCCCAGAATATTAACAACAAAAAAGATACTTAAAACACACAAGAAGTGTTTGTTGTGTGATTTAACACTGACATCAGGTGAACTGAAGGTATTTTTTACCTGTTTGTCACTGGGACTTCAGACAACCAGGAAAGAAAACCAGGAACTAGATCACACACAAGAAAATAGGTCTTTCTCCTATTGGGAAGCTGGAGGTTGGCTCCATTGCTTAAGGAGATTTATTTCTGAAATTTAGAGCAAACAGTTGGAAAATTAAATAATAATTAAGAGTAGTTTTCATGGAAAGCTGAATACTCAGAGAATAATGGAGCTAGGAAGAATGCATTTATGAGCACCATTGTTAGCTAGCACATCTTCCTCCCTGGACTGGTGGAAAAAAAAGACAACTGTATTATTCAAGATTTTCTACATAATCAGGACTGGTAGAATGAATCTCTCCATGTATGTAGAAAATTGATTTCATAGAATGTCTTACAAGTATGCAGGATAGGAAGGAGATCATTTTAACTAGCCCTGCCTGCTGTCTGTCTCAGGGCTGGGACATCATTCAGTTTTAATCTTTATTTTATATATATGGGTGTTTGCCTCCAGGAGTCTGTGCAGAGTACTTGCAGAGGCCAGAAGAAAGTTACAGGAGATGATTAGATATAATGGAACCTGTGTCCTATGTAACAACACCTGGTGCTGCTTTTAACTCTTAAACTACCTCCCTAGGCCGCTTCTTTATTTAAAAAGAACATTATTTTTTATTTTATTTTATTATTTTATAAAGACATTAAGGCAGGAAAGCTACATTTGTTGGGAACCTACTTCTGTTACTGGAGATAGGATCAGAACGTGTGTCCTGGCTACTCTAACTAGGAAGGCTCAGTCATTCATCCTCAGTAAGCCAATTAAATGAACCAAGTTATCCAGTGAGTGACTTGTCTACCTATAAGGCAAGTACACTGGCAGCAAGGTGGACAGATCTCTCTGATGTCCTAGGACAGACTAGTCTATAGAGTAAGTTCTAGGCCAGCCAAAGACTCATAGTAATACTATTCTCTACAAAAAAGAAAACAAAAATAGGAAAGGGGATAAAGCAAATTATAAATGAAAATTTAAAACAGGATATTTATTCAAATTGACTAATTTGGAAAAAATAAAGTAAATACAGGATTACTAACCTATCCTTGGGTTTTTAAGAGGTATAGATAGAAGGCAAAAGATATGCAAAACTAAGCAATCTAATAAAGCCATATAATGAAATTTTCCCATCTATAAAACCCTCCAATATTCTCATCTGGAGGATTCAAGTCTTTTCCCACAATGACATGCTCAGTGAAATTAAAATTGCATGTGGTTCACTGTTTCACTAGTTGTTAGACAAAGAGAGATATCAGTGTCTCTTTAGAACATCCTTATTCCAACCAGGAATGTAGGTTACAGGTATTGAGAGGGTGTGGACTGAGGAGCTTTAAGGCCCAAGAGTGAATCACAAAATGTGGACCTGCAGGAACTTGTCACTGACAGCTACATGTAGTTGTCAAAAAACAGGAAAGAGTGGAAGACCTGGAGTGCAATGATTCACTGAAAACAGAGTAGAAAATACCTTACCAGTTAAGAAAACTGAAGATTCTTTCAGAGCATCCAGCTTCCATTCCTAATACATAACAGAAGCTCACTACTATCTGTAACTCCAGGATCAGGAATCTGTAGCTCCAGATCTAGAGGATCTGACACCTTCACACAGACATCTGTCAATCTTGATCTTATCTATTCTTATGTAATAGTTGGAATGTTTGGAATGTCAGACACTTTCCCTTAGATGCTGGCCCATTCTTTGGTGGATTCCTGGGTGGTGTCAGCTTAAGGATCCAGATGTTGCCTACCAGTAAGCCTATTAGGACAGATGTATCTGAGTCCCTAAGCCTGTCATGGCAGCTGTGTGGTCAAGCTGTTTTGGGCTCTTACACATTTCACCAATATCTTTCAGGCTTATTCCCAAATGGGATTGAAATGCTGCTGCTGTCTACCTCTGGGTGTTGCCTGCATGATGTACAGGACCATCAACTGACTCTAGTCTTCTCTTACTGCAGCCAGTCATAGGAAATACCCCATGAGACTCTAGGTGCGTGCTTGGCCACAGAAGACATTGTAACAGGAGTAGAAACCTGTAACTGGAGTTTTCTTCAGGCCCACAGCTGCTCAGAACCAAATAAACACACAGAGGCTTATATTAATTAAAACTGTATGGCCTAATGGCTCAGGCTTCTTTCTAGCTAGATCTTACATCTTAAATTAACTCATTTCTTTAAATTTATACCTTGCCACATGGCTCATAGCTTATCGGTATCTTTACATCTTGCTTTTCATGGCGGCAGCTCATGGCGTCTCCTGACGCAGCCTTCCTGCTCCCAGAATTCTTGTCTCTTTTTGTCCTGCATATACTTCCTGCCTGGCTACTGGACAATCAGCACTTTATTTATTAACCAATCAGAGCCACATAGTCACAACATACAGAGCAATATCCACAACAGAAACTATAGGCATTTTGGCAACTTCTTCATGCAGCTTGTTTGTTCCTTCAGGACCTTCTTGGGCCCAATCACTTATACATGATTTCTATTTGATAAGAGATTGGGGCTGTTCATGTCTTACTTTATGACTTGCTTGGTCTGATAACACCCAGCTCATGATGGGCAGTTCAGGTCACATGGTATGGCGGTGGCCTACCTTCAAATATTCAGTTTCTCTCAGTGGCTGTGATTGATGGCATGTGATTGTATGCTTGGTCATACTTCTTTTTAAAAATGGTCTATGGGTACCAGTGGCAGACACTTTTATTGATTTTAATAGATATTGCATTGTTCCAATTTTCCAATTCTATTCTTGTATTTTTTTAAGTTTTGTTCTTTTACTGTGTATATGTGTGTGAGTGTGTGTGTGTGTGTGTGTGTGTGTGTGTGTGTGTGTGCCATGTGTGCATTTGTAGACTATGTAGCACAGGCTGTAAAACTCAGAGTGATTTTTCTGCCTCTGTCCAGATGGCTGGTACTAAAATAATGCACTGCCACACATGGCTTGAAAATTAGTTTTAATGGTCTAAGTCTTCTCGTCTTATGGTGGCCAGGAAGTCCATGAGATGGTGTCAGAGCCACTGATGCTGGAGTTACAGATTGGATCGAGCTTCTATATGTACTGGGAAAAGAAGCTGGGTGCTCTGAAAGAAATTTTGGTGCTCTTAAATGATGAGGCATTTTCTACCATAAGTTTTATATTCTTCTTTTTGTTTCTGGTCCAAGGCACCCTAGTCAGGATCAGATACCTGAAGCAGATTACAGAGTAGAATTCTCCTATATTTGTGAGAATAAGGCAGGGTTGAGATCCGTAATTATTTGGCCAATACAACATGGTCAGCCAAATATCCATATATGTACAACTAATAAAAATGGATGCAGCAGATTGTATTCAAGTATTTCAGCATACTTGTTCACTCACACTTAACAAGGAATAATTTATAAGGGATTTGGGAAGGGAGTGAATAAAAAGATAAAAGGGAAAAGGAATATAATGTCATTTAATTAACAATTTTTCTTCTATTTATTACTAAGAAAATTTCTATTCATTCTACATATCAGCTACAGACCCACCCTCTTCCTGTCCTCTAACATTCCTCCCCAACATATCCCCCATACCCACCTCCTCCAAGTCAATGTCTCCCATGGGGAGTCAGTAGATCCTGGCCCACTCAGCTGAAGCAGGTCCAAGGACCACCTCCTGCACCAAGGCTACACAACATATCACACCCTTGGCACTGGGCTCCAAAAAGCCCACCCATGTACCAGAGATGGATTGCAATCCTCCTGTCTGTGGGCCCCCCAAATGTTTTAAGCTAAACAACTTATCCAGAGGGCCTAGTCCAGTCCTCTGGCGGTTCCACAGCTATTGGTACACAGTTAATGGGGTTCCACTAGCGTGGTTAATCATCTCTAAATGTTTTCTCATCATGATCTTGAAGTCTCCTGCCCACAGAATTCCTCCACTCTCTCATCAATTAGATTCCCAGAGCTCGGCCTGGCACCTGGCCATGGATCTCTATATTTGCTTCCATCAGTCACTTGATGAGGGCTCTATGATTAGAGTTAAAGTACTGAGCCATCTGATCACTAGAGTAGGCCAGTTCAGTCACCCTCACAACTATTGTCAGTAGTCCATGGTGGAGTCATCTTTGTGGGTTCCTGAGAACTTTCCTAGCACCTTGTTTTTTTCTATTCCTATGATGTCTTCATTTATCATGGTATCTCTTTCCTTGCTCTCCCACTCTGTCCCTTTCCAGCTTGAACCTCCTCTTCTCCTATATGCTCATCCCCCATTCTTTGACCTCCATTCTCCCCCCAACTCCCATTTGCTCATTTATATCTCATCTATTTTTCCTTTGCTGTGCTATCTATGTGTCCCTCTTAGGGTCTGTGGTGAGCACCTCGACCAGCGATGAAGAACGACCACCACGTGAGGATCCTTCTCAGATCACACTTTATTGGAGCACCTCTTGGCTAAGGGAGAGCTGGAGATGAGGGGCCCGGGGCACTACTAGGCAGCTGCTTATATGGGAATTCGAATGGACGGGTCAATCTATGATTGGATCCTGCCAGAATGCAAGCACGGGGAGCCACGGGATAGGCTGAGGACATAAGGCTGTGACAACGTAACCTGTGCATGCGCAGACCTTGGCACGAGTGACTCAAGATTATTACCATATATGGAGTTGTTTACTACTGGGCTGCCAGGGGAGAGCACCATCTTGGAATGGCGGCTCCCTGCAAGGGTCCTCCTTGTTAATTAGCCTCCCTGAATCTATGGGTTCCAGTCTGGTTATCCTTTGCTTTACATCTAATATCCACTTACGAGTGAGTACATACCATATTTGTCCTTCTAAGTCTGGGTTACCTCACTCAGGATGATAGTTGCTAGTTCCATCCACTGGCCTCCCAATTTCATGATATCCTTGTTTTTTTACTGCTGAGTAATTCTCCATTGTGTATATGTGCTATATTTTCTTCAGCTGAGGGTCATCTAGGTTGTTTCTAGGTTCTGGCTATTATGAATTATACTGCTATGAACATAGTTGAACATTTGTACTTGTGGCAAGATTGAGCATTCCTTGGGTATATTCCCAAGAGTGGTATAGCTGGGTCCTGAGGTAGTTTAACTGCCAATTTTCTGACAAACAATTTATGGAAATAAATTTTTAAAAAGAGGGTTTAGAGACATGGCTCAGTAATTAAAAGCACTGGGTGTTGTTACAGAGGACCAAGGTTCCATTTCTAGAACCCACATGGTAACTAACAATTTACTGTAACTCCAGTCCCAGGCATCTGCTACCTTCTTCTGACCTCTCTAAGTACTGTGCACTGACACAAGCATGGACAACACTCATAAAACTTCATTTTGTTCCAAGTTAGAAAAAGGATACAATGGAATTTTCTACAGTGATGTCACAGCCCTGAGACAGAGAGCAGCCAGGGCTAGTTAAAATGACTTCCCTATGCTCTTGCATGGAAGGAGTTGTGGCCTTCCACTGATCCAGTCTGCTCAGAGGCAAAAGCAGCTTCATTCTAAGGTTAATATAATTCATCATAACCATTCATTTAAGAGCAGGGTATACAGTGCTGTTAAGTGTCTTATTCCTGAAGTTTCCTTTATTTGTGTTCTCTATCTTTTCTATTGGTGAGAATAGCATTTGTATAGTAATCTTCTAGATTGAACATCAAGATTGACAGGTTGCATAGGCTCCACAGTAATATTTTTTTCACTGTGTCATTTATTGATTTTCAGCAATGACCTAGTGGTACAAACTGAACATGCTAGAGACAATTTTTTTCCAATCATTTTTATAATTTACATACATTTCTGCATGACATTGCAGTGAGAATACCCCTAAGTGTCTCTGCTTTTACATTATTATCATGTTCAGAAGTGGATTTGTTTATTGCCTGCTTAGGAATGGGGAGAATTCTACATGAATATGTCCAGCCTTCCTAAGTAAAATCCACATGTTTCCTTTGTTTAGGAAAAGCATACTTTCCCTGACTCCTGCAGGTAAGAACTTTTCTCATTTCTTCTTTCTTGACAGTTGTGGTGGCTTTTCTTGGTAGTCACACTGATTACTTCTGTAATTAACTAAAACCCTAAGAGTTGGGTGTACCTGTGATGGATTTTTTTCAATGTTTTAAAATTAAAGATACATCTTTAATCTGGATCATTTGAGGTGAAGTACACCTTCATCTGCTTGGTGGCTGTGTACACTTTAACCAAAGCACTCAGGAGGCAGAAACAGTTGGGTTTTCCTGAGTTTGAGGCTGGCCTGGCCTACAGAAGGAGTTCTCAGGCTACACAAATAAACCCTGCCTCAAAAACACCAACAAAAGTAAAAATCAAATGAAGTTTAAGATCCACCTTTAATCTGGATTGCATCTTTGGTGGCAACGTGCATATAGAAAGTATGGAATGAACAACTACTGGCTTCTTCAAATTTCCATTGGTAGGCAGTCAATGTTGGACTACCTGGACCACAGCTTGTAAGACATTCTATTAAAGCAACTTTCTACATACATGGAGAGATTCATTCTCCCAGTCCTCTTCATGTAGAGAACCTTGAATAATACAGATGTGGGGGGTAGGGGGGGTTGTGGGGGGGTGGGTGTTGGTGTGTGTGTTCTACCTGCCCACTAAAGATGATGTGCTGGCTAACAATGGTGTTCATAACCACCTTCTGCCCAGCTCTATTATTCTCTAAGAATTCAACTATGCATGAAGACTGCTCTTTATTATTATATAATTTTCCAACACTCTGCTCTGAATTTCAGGAATAAAACTCCTTAAGCAATAGAGCCATGATCCAGCTTTCTGATGGTGAAAGACCTATTTATCCTGTTTATGATCTAGTTCCTGCTTTTTTTCCTGGTTGTCTGAAGTCCCTGTGACAAGCAGGTAAAAAGTACAATTAATTCACCTGACCACAGTCTGAAGCCACCTAAGAAACATCTCCTTTTGTGTGCTTAAATCTCTCTTTAGTTGTTAATATCTGGGAATCCTTCCACCTGTGTGACAGGGAATCTCCACCCCACATAGTACAGTGAGTTGTACAAGCTAGTTAGCCACATTGTGTCCAGGAGGAAGAAGGGGGAGTGCCTATGGAGAGCAGGAAGATCACATTGTCTGCTACTAGAGCCAGGGGTAAGTGCTATTGAATTGCAAATCTTTGCTGTTCCAGAAAAGTTCTGGGTCTGGGGTGGAAGGCAGGATCAGAAATCATTGTGCTGTGTCTTTAAGCCCAGTGTAACCCTATGGGAGCTGCTCCTGTCACTCAGGCCTCACTAGTCAATCAGGCACTTCAGGCGACCTGCCAGTCAGAAGTTATGCAGGGACTTTCTGGCCTCCTGCTTCAGAATTGCCTTAGAAGAGAATCTGTCTCCAGTAGTTTTGTGTGCTGTGTTGTGAGTGTTGCTGTTGAGAGCTGAGCAAAGAGCATGACCCAGCTGGAAAACCAGAATATGGTGAGCGAGGGGCTGCTGTCCCCAGACTAGGAGTAGTGCTCAGTTGAGTCATGGGAGTCAGTGTGTCGGGTCCTTCCCTTGCTTGGTGGGAGCAAGTGGTCAGATGCAGAGTTCTGCTTGTTCTTGCTTTATCCTGCATTGTCCAACATGGTGCCATTCTTTGTGCCTGCTCCAGTATGGATCTTCACGGTCCTGCAAAGTCTTCCCAATTGTTGGGGCTGGCTGGCAGTCTCTGAATATCTTCACTCTGCTGGCTGCATCTGTGCAGACATTGAGAGCAGGACTGCGCTTTGAAATGTTCTTGTTGACATCACTGTGAAATGCCAGCACCGTGTTTGTTGTTTCTATGGAACACAGATTTCCACACTCAAAGAGAACTGGTTCATCCCTTATCTTCCAGAAGTTCTACCCTTTCAACATTTAACATTAAGATTTAAAATCCAAGTGGAATTAATTTTAGGAGCCTGTAACAGTATTTCTGGTTTAAAGTTGCACTCCAATGCTAAACTGTGATGTAGAAGAGTAGAATTGATGGTAATAAATTTGATGGTATGTGGTCCTTACAGTTCTTAGGAGACATTAATTCACAAAATAGAATTTAGGTAAGATAGGGCTGCATCACAAATACCCCAAATATAAGTAGTATGGTAACTATGCTGATGGAAATTACTATGATAAGTAAAAATCTGTTCCTCGGGATTAACCAGCTACATTCCTTAACATGGAAGACAACCCTGGTTTACAACCAGTAGAAAGGCCCATACTTCCACTAAAAACCTGGTTGCTAACATGCTGTTCAAGAGACCATTAAAGGGTCTCAACCAACATTAATTCCTCGTATGCCATGGAGGTATATTAATTCAAGAACAGGGAGTTTCCAGTCTTTTTGAAAAGCAGTTTTAAGTCAAGGTCTCCTACATTGGTTGAGGTGGACTTGAACCCTGTCTGTAGCCCCACAGAGCATTGCCTTTATTATCCACTGACTAATAACCCTAAATTCTGTATTACATGTCTACACCACCACAAGGTTCTAATATTACCAGTTTGAGACACATAGTGGTCTGTCCATTGCACAACAGGAAAAGGAAATGTGTGTAGAAAATGGCTTCTTCCTTCAGACCAGAAGAGGAGAAAGAGTGCAACTGGAGTGCAGACAGGTGGTGATGCCTGTAGACAGGGGGACAGGCCACTGTGTACACAGCAGTGGGCATTAGACTAGGCAATAGCTTGATCACAGACTGAAGTTGAGTGCAGTTAGCTGAAGGGGTCTCCATTACAAAGAAGGGCTGATAGGGCATGGTGAGTAACTTTCTCTATAATTTTGCTGCATGTATTAATTTCTCCCATGTGAATGAAGATGGACACTGTTGTGTGGTGCACAGTTTATGGAGGATAGCTTGAACTACTAAGTATTCAATTTTCAAATAGCGAACTCTCCTATGGAGATATGTGCAATCCTTATTGATACAGTGAAGTCAGCTGAGAGAGTTGAGATACCGGCACAGCCAATGAGCTGTAACTCCATGTGTTAGATTACAACACTCAGTTGCTATCATTTTATGTGGGACAAAGTCATACAGTCTCTTATAAATGGTATTCAACATACCATGGAGGTGCCTACTCTGATTCAAAGTCAGTGTAGCTACATATGCTTTCAATCATTTTTGTCACTTTAAAACATCTATTATTGGTATCATATTTAATATTTATTTTCTTTTAATGCATTACTGATAGTTTTTTCTGTGTTTCCAAGTTTAAGAATTTTACTTTTTCTTAACTGGTGTTTTCTTATGTATTTATTTATGTCAGTTTAGAGCAGTGCTTCTCAATCTTGGAGGTCAAGCTCCCTTTGGAGGATCAAATAACCCTATCACAGGACTGGCCTAAGACTGTCAGAAAGTGCAGATATTTATATTATAATTCTAGCAGGAACAAAAATATAGTTATGAATTGGCAGTGATAGCAACTTTATAGTTGGGGTGTCACCACATCATGAGAAACTGTATTAAAGAGTCACAGCATTAGGAAGGTTGCGAACCATTGATTCGGGTCAATATCTCTTGTAACCAAGGCTTGCCTCACAATATATAATTGAGAATTGCTTTGAACACCTAATCCTGCCTCTGTCTTCCAGTGCTGGAAAGAGAGTCCTGCAACTCCTTCCAGTCTGGGCCTTGATTGGTCTGTGGGAAAGAAAAATAGACCAGTGAATAAGTCTCCTCAGTTTTTTCTTTTTCTTTTTTTTTTTTGATGGGTGTTTTACTCCTTGGTTTATATTTGCTCTCTGGCCTTCTATTCTGTGTGGCCTGTGGTTGAACAGGGGTTTGCATCCCAAGTTGTGGGCTTGAAATCTTGCAGTCGATGTGGCCTTTGATCCAGCAATGAGTATCTGCTCAAGTTTGTGGATGACAAAATGGAAGAGAGGCAGAAGTTTGGGTATAGGGTTGAGAGGGCACTGAGAAAGTAGGGAGGTCATTGGGCAGGTGGCCTACATGACATCTGGCACAGTGAATGTCCTTTGGTTAGGGAAAGAATTCAACAGAAGTTGGAGGCTACAACACAGAGATTAACAGAGAATTGAGATTGAGGAGGTCCAATAGTGAGCAGGTTACATGGATTTCTGGTGGCTGGCATGGCCTCTGGTCCAGCAGGGGGTCTTTATCTCAAGTTGTCTGCCTGTTTTTCTGGATTGTATGGCTGCATTTGTGCAGAAGATATCCATTTCATTTGGGGTTGAGGACATGGCTTTGGGAGTGGCAGCTGTCGGGTTGATGGGTGACTGTGTCTTTGGAGATGTGGGGACTCATGAAATTTCATGGGCTGGTGGCCTGGTTACCTGATCTTCTGGCTGGTGTGACATGCATATGAGCAGAGTTTGTCTGTTTGTGTTGGTGGCTGGAACACAGCCTTATCCCTCTTCTTCTAAATGGGAGTATATCCTGTGCCATTGTATGTTGGAAATCCTTTATTTGTTTCTTTATTTTTATAAGATTTGACAGTCAAGAGATTGTCTTGAGTGTAGAAGAGACTTTGGACATTTGAGGTGTTTGAGGCTGTTACAGATTATGAGAATCATTGAATTTAGAGTAAGTATATTTCATTTTTACTTTTCTCTTGGTATTTATTCTTCTCTCCTACAATTTATCCTAACTGCAGCTTCCACTTCCTCCACTCCTAGTCTACCCCCCTGAAATCCTCATTCCTCCAAATCCATTGCTACTCTGTTTTCCTTCAGAAAATAGTAGGCCTCCCAGGGATATCAACCAAACACATCATAACAAGGTACAATAAGGCTAGGCACAAACCTTCATATCAAGGCTGGACAAAGTAACCCAACAGGAGGAAAGGGGTCCCAAGAGAAAATGAAAGAGCCAGACACCATGACTCCTACAGCTAGTAGTCCCACAAACAACCATCGCATGTATGCAGAGGACCTGTCACAGAGCCCTGCAGGTTTCATGATTGCCACTTCAGTTTCTCTGAACCCCTATGTACCCTGATTTGTTGATTCTGTGGGCCCGGTTCTCCTTGTTACGTCAATCTCCCTGGATCTTACAATATTCATTCCCTCCTTCCACAGGATTTCTAAAGCTCCACATCATGTTTGGGTAAGGATCTCTGCTTGTGTTCTCATCATCTACTGAAAGAAACCTCTCTGATGACAATTAGGCCAGGCACCAATCTTTTATTATAACAATATATAGTTATAAACCATCTCATTGTTTTTTCCTTGGTCAGTTGTATTTGGTTCTTTCCTAGTTTCTGAACCATCCAATTCCAGTTCCTATCCATCTAGGCAGTGTCAGGCATGAAATTCACTCCTAGCTTGGGCATCAATTTTGACTAGTCATTGGTTAGACAGTACAGAAGCTCTGAGCCACCATTGCCCTAGCATATCTTTCAGGCAGGACATGTGTCCAGTGTCACCTGAATGTTTTATGTCAGGCTTGGTGTCCCAATCCCACCACTGGGAGCCTTGTGTGGTTACAGAAGATCATTGGTTCAGGCTCTGTATTCTTTTTCTTTGTTTTCTTTTTTTTTTGGTTTTTCAATACAGGGTTACTCTGTGTAGGTTTTGGAGCCTGTCCTGGAACTCATTTTGTAGAGAAAGCTGACCTCAAATTCACAGAGATCTGCCTGCCTCTGTGTCTTGAGTGCTGGTATTAAAGGTATATGCCACCACTGCTCAGCCAGCCTCTGTATTTTTAAGTATTAGGGGTGCTCACTACGGCCACCCTTATAAAGTTTACACTACACTGTTTCCATGTCCCCTGCTAAAATCTTGCCTATTCTAGTTATTTCTCCCTATGTTTTCCTCATCTGTCCCTTCCTTACTCACCTGACCCTTCCTGTTCCCATCCCCAACTGTCTCCAGTGCACCCACAAAATCTATTCTATTTCCTTCTCCCAACAAGATTAATGCATATACCCTATAGCTACTCTTGTTACTTAGCCTCTATGCATCTATTGGTTGTAATGTGATTAACTATTTTTACTGTGACTGTAATTTACTTAACATCTAATTTCCACATATACATGAGTACAACATGTTTGTCTATGTGCTTCTGGGTCTTCTCACACAAGATAATAAAGAACCCAAGAAACAAGACAACAACAAACCAAGCAATGCAATTGTAATGAGGTACACTTCTAAACAGAATTCTCAGTAGAGGTATCTAAAGTGGCTGAAAAAGACTTAAATGTTCAACATCCTTAGCCATAAGGGAAATGCATATGGAAAATTCTTTGAGCTTTCATCTTAAACTTATAAGAATGGTTAAGATCATTAACACAAGTGACAGCTAGTGCTAGCAAGGACATGGAGCAAGGGGATTCATTGCTATCACAAGTTGAAATGTGTACAGGCACTGTGGAAATCAATATGCAATTCTTAGAAAATTGGGAGTCAATCTACCTCAAGACCCAGCTATACTTTCCTTGTGCATATACCCAGTAATACTCCTCCATCTTACCAGAAGAACAATTGCTAAACTAGGTTCTGGCTGTCTTGGACCTGATTGTATAGACTACTCTGGCATTCAAGTCAGAGGCAGATATACCTGCACCTGACTTTGGGGTGTTGGGGTTAAAGTCATAAGACAAGACACCCAGCTTGTCCATCTTATTTTCTTCTCTGTAGTTAGTTATTATTCATACATTTTCTCTCATGCATTCATTAGTTTCCTTGTCTCTATGTTTGTTAATAGGCATTTCTCTTGTAAGATGGTATCCTTTTCAAAGGGAACAGAAATGACAGAGGTTACCCTCCTATTCAGTTTCCTTCTAAAGTGAATTGACAGTTACATTATAATATGAATGTCAGGAAATGAGTATGAGGAGCACCAGAATTGTATGAATATACTGTGAAAGAAGTATACATTTATAATGTTCTCAGTATCATGCTTTCTGCTGTACATATGTATGGGATCTTTTAGAATGCAGTGACCTATGAGGATGTGAATGTCAACTTCAATTGGGAAGGGTGGACTTTGCTGGATCCTTCCCAGAAGAATCTCTACAAAGAGGTGATGATTGAGACCTACAGGAACCTCACTATTATACGTAACACACTGTATTTTTCTTCACATTTTAAAATAAGGGGACAAGTGTTTCTTGATTTTGGATGTTCCTGTGTAATTTGATTGAGAAAGAAGAGTGAGGTGAATTAATCAAGCATGTTTCTAAGATTCACTGAAGAGAGTAACATAAATTTTACAATGCTTTCAATAATATAAATTTTCTCCTACTATTTTTTAGGATACAGTTGGGAAAATCATAATATTGAAGAACATTTTCAAAATTCTAGAAGACATGTAAGGTAATTTTCCTGTGCAAGCTGATAATAATATGCCTGTGAAGAAATTATATTGTGTTCTGGAAATTTTAAACAAAAGCAACACTGTAAATAAGTACCACTTAAAGTGCATTGATGATTATTATATTCTCACAACACCATAAACCTCAAATTTTAGATTGGTGAATTGCATTTGCAAGGCATTCTTTTAAGAACAATGTCAAAGAAACAATTTCTCAAAAGATATCACCATTAAAATCATAGCACCAAGAGAGCTATGCTGTAGAAATGTCAGTCTTTTTAATTCATAACATACATATTACAAAAGTTACACACAGTGAAGAGGTGATAAGTATATTGTCAAAACTTTCTATTGAGCAAATAGTCCATAGTAAAGCTAGTGTAACTCATACACTTGTGACTGTGCTGTTTAGTGAGAGGGGCAGTTAGAGTCAAAAGTGAAGGGATGTTGTCTGAAAGGACCAAGCATAATCCATAACAGGCTGCTCAGTCTTCTCTCAGAGATCAGGCCTCAATTTCAGTTTCCTGAGACTGAGCAAGCAGTATCTGGGAGGGCCATGAACAAAAGACATAGTCCTTGCAGTAGCTTCCTTTCTGCACATGCTCTGACTGCTCAAAGTTCAGCCAGATGTTTACTGTATGGGGCACCTCACCAACTTAGAGTTATGTGCATGAGTCAAGGACAGAGTCTGGACCACTGAGCCAGCCCCCACAGTCAGTACGTGCTTGGCCAGCCAGCCCCCATGGTGGCTCAAGGACAAAGCCAGGGACTTGTGCTGGACTGCCCCCAAAGTGGTAATTGTAACCCCCAACCAGTAAATTCAAAGGTTACATAACCTCACCCAATTAATTAAGTGTAAATTCCTAAATGTAGATAAGAACTTAGACCCCCTTTTCCCAGGTGGCTTTATCAGCTACAGAAATTAAAAAAAACACAGATTCAGGATATTCAACCATCTGGCAGAGGCTAAGTGGTCATAAAACATCCCAAACTTCCCAGACCCCAGAGATGGGTTGTAAAACTCCTGACAGGGCAAACAGATAAGCTAAAATAAGGCCAAGTCCAGGCCTGGGAAAAACTGGACCAATCAATGATGGACGCATACTAACCCCCTCCCCTCTAAGAAATTTTGTGGGTTTTGCCTATAAAAACTAACTTCCCCAAGAAAGGGCAAGTTCCTCCCAGTCTCACTGCTATGAGTGAGTGCTCTGGATGAGCTTCCCTGACTGCAGCTTGTAAACTCCATTTACATAAACCTTGCTTTTGCATTCTGTACCTAAAGTCTCTGGTGGCTTCTTTGGGGAGCCATCTGGGCATAACAGTCCAGGAGAAACCTTAATCCCTATACCACAAGTCTATGAGGACAGAAAGTTAAAACGGAATTCAATGTGGAAATCTTTATTTTGTTATTCTTCCTTTACCATGCATATCATATGTCACTCTGGATGCATGCCATATGAGCATAGGGTTATGGAAGACATAACATACCTCATTCTCATAACAATGAGAAGATATGTAGCAGTCCCCACATTGAGTATACTTGTTGAGTTTTATTCTAGTATACACATCATTGATTTTCTAACTTCATTGTTAATACATTAACAAACACATACTACAGAGAAGCCCTATGAGTACTAGGACTGCATAAATAAAACATGGGTGTAAAAACAATGATGAAACCTTAAGATCTGATTCCTCTTTACAACTAGAAAAAATTTAAATTTAATTCATACACATATAAAGAGTCAACAGTGTAATGATTATGATAAAGATTTTACATGTGCTTGAAGGCATGTAAGAAGTCAAACTGGAGAGAAGAAACCTTTCATATATACTGAATGTGGTAAAACCATTGTATATGAGAGTCAACTTCAAAGGCATGAAAGTTCACCTATGGGAGAGAAACCCTTTCAATGTAATCAGAGTGTTAAAGCCTTTGCCCATTGCAGTCATCTTCAAAGGCATAAAAGAACACATACCGGAGAGAAACCCTATGAATGTAATCAATGTGGTAAAGCCTTTGCACGACATGATAATCTTCAAAGTCATAAAAGAACACATATTGGGGAGAAACCCTATGAATGTAATCAGTGTAGTAAGGCCTTTGCACAACCCAATACTCTTCAAATACATAAACGAACACATACTGGAAAGAAACCCTATGAATGTAATGAATGTGGTAAAGCCTTTGCAGATCATAGTCATCTTCAAATACATAAAAGAACACATACTGGAGCGAATGTAATCAGTGTGGTAAGGCCTTTGCTCGACATGGTCATCTTCAAATGCATAAAAGAACTCATACTGGAGAGAAACCCTATAAATGTAATCAGTGTGGTAAAGCCTTTGCATATATCAGTTATCTTCAAGTGCATAAAAGAACTCAAACTGGAGAAAAACCCAATGAGTGTAATCAGTGTGGTAAACCCTTTGCATATCATAGTTCTCTTCAAATGCATAAAAGAACACATACTGGAGAGAAACCCTATGAATGTAATCAATGTGGTAAAGCCTTTGCACAACATGGTCATCTTCAAATGCATAAAAGAACACATACTGGAGAGAAAGACTATGAATGCAATCAATGTCGTAAAGCCTTCACAAAACATAGTACTATTCAAAGGCATAAAGGAACACATACTGGGTACCTTTTGCCTCTCAGCAATAGGTATCTAGGATATCTCCCTTCACAGCTGAAGGTAGAGCCTGACATCCAACAGTGAGTGTTCCTTTCTCTTCCAAGCTATAAGTATCTAGGATACCTTCCTTTCACAGCTCTAAGTATAGC
>CABHPQ010000847.1:7595-24526 GCA_902168405.1 Peromyscus aztecus | reverse complement strand
ATGCTAGGCAACACTCCACCCCTCTCCTTTGGGGCTTACATTCTTTCCAGTACCACGGCCCTCCTCTTCGTGTTCCCTAAACCTCCGAAGAAATGATATGCCCATGATCCTTTGCTGAGCACCGGGGAGCTCTGCCACCTCAACAGTCACTTGTTCCTAGCAGTCTAAACAGTTATGAGGCTATTCATCAACAACCATATCCACTGTAAGAGGTCCTCCTCCACAACCCTGACAGACGGCAGCAATCCTAGGAGCATGGGTGACCCCAGAATAATCGCATCACCTCAAAGTCCTGCCCCACTGTGGATAACAATCCCATGGAATCTGTATCATGTATCCTCCACCTTTATTTTTTTGAGGCAGGGTCTCTCACTGAAACCCCTTCCCTGCCTATAGCTGACAGCAAATACAGCATGCCTGGGGGAAGCCCACCACGTACAGATATGGGAAAGGTGGTGTGGTGGCTTGAAAGACAATGGTCCCAAAGGGAGTTAGGAGGTATGGTCTTGTTGGAGGAAGTGTGTCACTGGGAAAGCAGGCTTTGAGGCCTCATCTGTGCTCAAGCTATGCCCAGTGAGTCCACCCACTTCCTGTTGCTGCATATCAAGATGTAGCCAGCACCATATCTGCCCGCACGCTGCCATGCTTCCCACCATAACGATAATTGACTAATTCTCTAAAACTGTAAGCTGCCACCTCAATTCAATGTTTTCCTTTATAAGAGTCGCCGTGGTCATGGTGTCTCTTCACAGCAATAGAAATCCTAACTAAGAAAGGCGGATGCCCTATAAATGACCTATAAAGGGACATGGATCTCTTGACCCCTTGTTTTTCAGTGCGTTTTTCTCTCAGTCCGCTGACCCACCCCCGCTCTCAGAAGTGCTTCCCTTAGTAAACTCTCACTGTTTCTATTTCTATTTCTAACCATGTGTCCCTGGTCCCTTTCTCTGGGGACTGGAAAAAGACCTGAAAGCTTGAGCAGGTGTCCTTAGACTCAGACCCATTCCTACAACATTTAATGAGCAGCCTGCTAGGAGGTAGGGTCAGCTAAGTGTCATTTCCGTGCGTGCGTGCATTTGTTTGTTTGTTTGTTTGTTTGATGTGCGTGAGTATTTTGCCTTCATGCATGCCTGTGCACCGTATCTGTAACTGGTACCTACAAAGGTGAGAAGAGGGTGTCAGATCCCCTGAGACGGGAGTTACAGGTGGTCGGGAGCTGCCGTGGATGCTGGGAATCAAATCCAGGTCCTCTGGAAAAGCAGCCAGAGCTCTTAGCCATGGAGCCATCTCTCCAACCCCTGTACTATTTCTTATTTCTCATTCCTCACCTGCACTACCACCCACCTCTTCACTTCCACAGGGCAACGGAAACTGTCTGTTAGTTCAGGGGCGCCTCTCTCTCTCTTTCTCCTCACCCTCCTTTCTGTCCTTGCTCTCTCTGCCACAGGTTAAGTGTTTGGGTCCGGGGTGAGCCTCAAACTTTTCTCCTGCGGGATGGGGAGTTAGCCAAGCTTTGGAGGATTAAGTGTGACGCTGGCCAGCAGCTGGCCTGCCCACACCCTCTCCCTCCACCAGCCAGCTCTCACACAGCCTTCCTTCCTGGAGCATATAGACAGGGTGAGCAAATTCCTGTAGTAGATCTGATCACGGTTTGGGGGAACCAGATTCTCTCTCTTTCCTTCCTTTACAGGGCTATGGCATCCCATAACTAGAATATGTGGGGCTCTTCTCCCCATTCTACTGATGTTAGTTGAACTATGTCATGGTGGAAAAGCGCACACATCAACAGCAGCTCTGAGCCCAGACTTAAGCTCAGACGGCAGCTGCCAGTAAGGGACCACATTTAGTCTAGATGTGTGGGCTTCCCTGGTAGTAAATGGCCCACATTCTCACCAACCATAGATAGAGACAAGATGAAGACTCCCCTCTCCCAATGTGGTTATTTACAGTCCTCAGCACCGCTGGGTCCCTAGAGCACCACCACGTCCGACTTCCCTGTGCTATCAGCATTTGTTTCTACGCCTGGATCTTCCTTCCGCCTTCCAGACACCTGCCTGGATAATGGGGCCAACTTGGACACGGCTCCCAGACTCCGCAGCACTGCAGATGCCACCTAGTTAGTTAACAAGAGAACATCCCTCCACTTTACCGCCATGGTTTATTTACCTCCGCTCCTGCCACGTTATACTCTAACTGCTCGGGTCTCCTCCCTGTTCATTTACTGTAGACAGCCCCACCCCCAAGGGCATGGAGACAATTCCCCAGCTAAAGACATCCCCTTTAGCTTTAATTTACCCATTTACGCTTTTAACCTGAATGGATTTAAGACCAAAAAGCAAAGCTGTTCACGCAAGCAAGCTGGCCCTCTGAACCACAGAGCCTAATAGTTCAGGTGTTGTTTTTTCACTTATTTTTAAGAGACTCTTGGGAAAGTGACTTCACCACACTGAGATAAAAACAACCTCGGGAATGCTCACGAGAAAGTAAAATTCAGGTGTTTTGCTCCATGACCCTGGAATGCAGGCAAAAAACAATTGGTCTAAATCCCAACAGGAGAAATAGTAAGCACCAAAGAGCTGGGAAAGCAAGCCAGGGTCTCTGATTCTCCTGTGACCATGCTCAGACTCACTGAGGGATGTCTGAGTAGAGCAGGAAGGAGCTCTCCCGCCCATCAGATCTTCAGGACTCTAAGAACGGATGAGACAGATGCTTCCGCCCGCCCCAACGGCCCTGATATGTGTCTCTTCATTTAGCATTCCTTGGACCACATGCTATAAGCATCCTCAAGGAGTAAGGTATAACCCAAGAATCCCAAAGCAATGAGGTTAATATGGCACTGTAACATAGCCTGACCTCAGTACAAAGTGGGTGGGAAAACTCTGGCCAAAGGATAAATGTGTAAACTACAATACTGTCATATGGATGAACCAATTCTATAAGAAACAAGGACGTGGTCTGAGCGGAAGGATACTGAAGGATAAGATGGCTCTCCTAGAGCAAACGGAACTGGCTTCCTGGTTCCCAGCCCCTCTGGGATCATCCGTTGGCATAACCATGTTACTCTTGCTTCACCCTTACAATTCTAAAGTTGTAACATTTGCATCTTCTAGGACATGTAACAATTTCAAACTGAACTCCCTATAATTCAGGGGTTCCAACCGACTCCTATTATAGAAAAGCTATGCCCTCCCCCTCCAGCCAGTGGGTAGAGAATCTTGTGGTCCCTCTTAAGCAGAGACTACACTCTCATCAACATGGAAGCAGTTACAGAAAATTGGTCATCACTTTTCTGCTCCCCCAAAAGATTGTTGGGGCCACAGCTCTCGGAGTAGGGCCTGGAGAAAGCCACCTCAAGACTAACATATGAAAGAAATCACAATCATTATTTTATACATGGATAGGGGCCACATAAAGAAAACAGAAAAAGGAGGAAATGGAGTCTTGGAGAACGCATAAGGAGTATGGTTTCCAGCCACTCTTCCACTCCTATGCCACAGCACTCCCCGCTCAGGGACAGTTAGAATCCATGTTTCTTTTCCAATCATCGAGCCTCAGCAATGTAAGTAAACTCGAAGAGGCTTTTCTGAAGGCCCAAGAGCATCACTGGGCAGCTGGCATGGCTGCTCATATCTAAATCTGTCTCCTGTCTTGATTTCCTCTTCTCTTAGGGGGATTCCCAAAAACCTCAAATTTCACACCGCTCAGCCCCCACATCTCAATAGACTCTGGCCTTCCTGCCGCCTTCCGGACAGGTACAACTTTCACCATGCCAAGCTACTCCTCTGTTTGCTTTTTGCTGAACAAGTAATCCTAGACTTTAATGACCCAAATGACTGTGTTAAGACCTTTTCAATAATCCAGGAAACTCAGGCCTCAGAGAGTCAGCTGCTGGGACATGGCCTTCTAGATGGTGAACAACTAGGACTTGAAGTAAGGGACTGTATCACAGGACTGAACATTCCCAATAAACCAGACAGAGAGAAAATCAAAACGCAGCTCTCCACTGCCCAAGGAAGGGTCCACACCGTACTGTTTAGCATTGTTCCTGATTCCTGTCATAATGCAAAAGAAAAACCACAGTGTCTGGAGTCCTTGATGTCCTGAAGATTAAGAAAAAGGATGTTCTCGGATCCCTTGCAGCAGAAACCTACGCAGGCCAGGTGGCAGCAACCTTGACTTCCAGACAGAGTCATCTACAAAATCAAAGTGATGTCATCCCCATCGTAAATGCAAAGAGAACCTGAGACACTGCTGCTGGCAGCTCAAGCCTTTGTTGTTCCTGAGACTCCTGCTGATGGCAGAGTAGCCCCTCTGGCTCACTGGCCAGCAGCTATGCTGAAGCTGAGCTCTTACTGGAGACCTCAGATGGCTGGCCACTTCATTCCTGGACCTTCACTAACCACATCCAAGCAGCCCTCAGGGGCCACACCTCTGGATGACGATTGATCCCAGGGCTGACCACCAGCCCTTCACAGAGGGCTATTATGTCAACCTGCCCACTGTCGCTCTGTGTAACAGATTCTCCTCCGTGCTTTGAGGACACTATCATCCCACACAACATTGAGCTCACTCAATGGGTCTGATGTGGTGGACGCTGGCCTGAGAAGTTCTGTGCATACATTGCAGCCTTAGACACTCCCCACTTACCAACCTTCTTCCCTCTAAAGACACACAAGAAATACCTTTTTATCTCGTGAATACAATTGTGCCGTGTTTGTATTCATAGTTTTCATGTGACTGTTTATATGTCATTTTATGTTAACATGGAACAAAACTCAATCTGCCCCCTAAATTTCCCCAAAATAACTGAGGAACAAAACCATTAGATTCCTCCTTAATTTTTTCCTTTTGTGTCTTTATACATTCTTAATTTATAACCATCATTATGTTTGGGGGGGGGGTTAAGTTTTGTTGTTTTTTTTTTAAATTATGAGTTGGGGAGGTCCTCTGCAAGTGTGAGAGCAGGTACCATGAGAGTCAGAAGAGGGAGTTGGGAGCTGAGTTACAGGCAGTTGTGAGCCCTATAACAGGAGTGCCGACATCAAGATATACCCTACAAAGGCGCGCACACCACACCACATCCCAGGGACCTACTTCCTCTGGCCAGGCCCTATTCCCAATAGTCCATTCAGCTATTAACCCATCAAGCCACGGATGAAATTAGGATGCTCATGACCCAGTCACCTCTCAAAACCCGTCAGCTGGCAGCCAAGCCTTGAATTTTAGACTCAACCCTAATCAGAGTCTAGGCTGATGTCTGCTGTCATGTGGCTACTTCCTCCTCATTGAAATACTCCCTCCTAGAGTCAAAGGCTTAGAGACCCAGGTCTTAAAAAATTATAAAAAATCAGGAAGCTAGCTGGGCATGGTGACCAATGCCTGCTGTGGAATAATCCCCTGTACACTGTGAATATGTATTACTTTCATTGGTTAATAAAGAAGCTAATTGGCCTATAGCAAGGCAGGATAAAGTTAGGTGGAACAATCAAACTGAGGATTCTGGGATGAAGAAGGGCGGAGCCAGGGAGTCACCTGTCAGAGGGAGAATGAGTCAGACATACAAATGGGATAGAGGTAAATGCCACAAGCCTCGGAGCAGCACATAGATTAATAAAAATGGGTTAAGTTGTAAGAGCTGGTTAGTAACAAGCCTGAGCTATTGGCTGATCATTTATAAATAATATTAAGCCTCTAAGTGGTTATTTGGGAATTGGCAGGCAGGAGAGAAACATCGGACAACACACATCTTTAATCCCAGCACTTGGGAAGCAGAGGCAGGTGGATCTCTGTGAGTTCAAGGCCAGCCTGGTCTACAGTTCCAGGATAGCCAAGGTTGTTACACAGAGAAACCCTGTCTCAAAAAAATAAAATAAAATAAAATTTTAAAAATCAGGAAGCTCAGAAATTTTTGATTCGCAAGCCGCAGTGATGCAGCTAGTATGACTGTATGAGTTGCCATCTGTCCTGCGGAGGCCTTTTCAGTAAATCGACTGCTCAAGTCAAGCCATGCCCCTAAATTCAAAAAAGCCCACCAACTCCCCCAGGGAGACGAAAATGGAATGGTTTCTTTAGTCATTGTTGGTGCCCTGAGGTGAATAGATGTTTGCTCCCATCCCCCCAGGAAGCTTATCACGACAGCTGGGGTGGGGGAAATGCACCAAGTACTTCATTAACCAGCCACACTGTCCCTCACTAGCAGTCTTTCCCCACCCCCACCCTCCACCTCAGCTACCCCAGACCCACATAGCCCCTGCACAACCCACTGCCCTGCTACTGTACTTCCCCATTCTCCACCCTCCCTACCCTCTGTGGAGGCTTTTCTCAGCTGGTGCTGCCTTCCTACAGTCTTTTCCAAGTCCTGTTGCCAAAGTATCTCCTGTGTTCCCACAGCTGCCTCTAGAGGCTCCATGAGAGGCTCCCCTCTGCCTGCCTGTCCACTGTGAGCACCTGCGGTCTGGAAATGAGCCTACCATTGACCCCACGGTCCACTCTGCCTTTCCTATCTCTATCCACTTCCGGATCCTGCTGCGGATGACGTGGAAGCCTTTTCCTTTACTTGTCTATTACTAGAACCAGGGCCAACCTTGTGTTCAGGGGTCCTATGGGAAGGGCTTTCCCACTACATCTCACAGCCCCTGCCCTAAACTGAAGGCAACCCTAGCCAGAATACTCTCTGTAGCAGTTTTCACCTAAGTCTAGAGAGGCCACAGGGCTCTGCTCTGACTAGCTGTCACCATGACACGTGGAGGGTCTACTGTCCGAGCTTATTCCAAGCACACAGGCATTCTCTCAAAGCAACTCTGATAGGGATCAGGGAAAGTGACTCATTCCTCCCTCCCTCCTGCACACATTCATTTACAAATTTGCAAGGAGGGGCAGGGCAAAGCACCCAGGCCTGAGGATAGGTTTTGAACAAGCTTCAAAGATCCCTGGCTTCCTGTCGACCAAGTCATCTTCAGTGTGACAGACAGCCGGGAAGTGAGAAGGCCAAGGAAACAGGAAGAGCAAAGAACAAATGGAGGGACGGAATACCAGCCGCAGAGAGGGCCCTGGAAGCCAGCTCTTCCTCGCTGCTCCAGAAGCCAGGGGGCTGGAAAGGGATTCCAGCCACAGAGAGGCATTGTGTCTTTCTGGGGCTATGGTAACAAAGCTCCACAGACTGAGTTGTTGAAGGAGAATTGTGCTGTCTGGGGATTCTGGAGCCAAAGTCAGAGATCAGAGTGTCGGCAGGGAGGTGTGGGCAGAGAGGTGTGGGCAAATAGGTGTGGGCAGGGGGTACCATGAAGTCTGTGAATGAGGCATAGCTGTCTATAATTTTAATAGGAAACTCATCAATAAGCTATCTTTGGATTAGGACTGTTAAACTGTTATACCCTAGTCATCAAACATTGTCAGATCTGAGAAGGATAAATTTAAGAAGTGAGACAGCTTTCCAGCTACCTAGGCAGCAATCCCAAGTCTTTCTGTTGTTGCTGAGGGGCACAGAAGCCCCAAAGGAAGCATTTATTTAGCTGATAGGCCCCGAAGATCTGACAGATTTTGTGTGACTGACCCCCCCACCCCCCACCCCGACTTTGCAGTATGGGGCAATCCATCCTCCACTGTTCCTCTTATTCACAGTCTGGACAGGATCTCAGCTTTTCGCTGCGTGCCCAGCCTTGCTTCTGGGTGGAAGTTCTTCTGTGGCCATCCGTCTTCTTGGAGGGGATACAGGATGCTGCCAGGAGCTGATACGTCTCTTAATCTTCAAAAGACTTTTATGTTAAATGCCATATTCTCAGATCTCTACAGGTGTTTGAGGACTAGAAGAACAAAATCTGTTCGATGTATTTATAACTTTGAGAGCATGCATATATATATATTATATATATATATATGACTTAAATCTGAACATACAGGTTTCCCAGTTAATTACAGCTTCATGAAGTTAGCATGGACAGGGGGGCTGATCTTTGAGTACAGCCAGATTATAATGCTGAAAATCCAGATTGTAGAAAAGCAAATAATGAGTAACCAAGGAAAATTTAAAATCCTTTTAAAATCCCGAGTTTGTGACCCAAAGTATATCAAAATTGTATTAATGTTAAAATCTGAAATTTAAAATGTAGCTGAAAGTTTTCGTGTGTCCCATGAGGTCCACAGCTGCTCAGACCCAAGTAAACACACAGAGGCTTATATTAATTAAAACTGCTTAGACTCAGCCCATTTCTGTTCATCTATATGTTGCCACGTGTTCCGTGGCTTTACCTGTGTGCCACTACATGCTGCTCCCTGGACAGCAGCCTGGTGTCTCCTGACTCAGCCTTACTCTTCCCAGAATTCTCCTTGTCTGCTTATCCCACCTATACTTCCTGCCTGGCTATTGGCCAATGAGCATTTTATTAAACTAATGCACAAAAGCGTTATCCCACAGCATTAAAATCTTAATATAACAATACCGCCTGCATGTGGTTCTGCACTGATGCCCTGGAGGGGAGTGGATGCCTCTCTGGGCCCCACTCACACAAGCGGCTGTGGAGGAACAAACGGCAGGCCATGACTGGACTTCCCTCCACCCAGACGACTAGAGCCTGAGAGAGGCAGCTGGGGAATGCCAGGCCAAGGCCGGAGGACTTTTCCTCGGCCCATAAAACAATGGTGAAACAATGCGCAGCAGGAGGGATTACCTAACCTCCCTCCACACTGATGGCCTGAGCGCCAGGCTCCCCACTCACTCTGCCCTTAGTAAAGATGACAGTGAGGTCATATGACCTGCCTGTTTTGACCTTAGCCAAGATGGTGGCTAGACCACGTGATTGTCATTAGTTAAGATGGTGCCGCCTGATCACGTGATTGCCCCTATCAAATATGACACCTGACCACATGTGTTCACATGGCGTTTGTTTGTTTGTTTGTTTTGGTTTTTTTTTTTTTTTCAAGACAAACTGAACAAATAAGGAACAGGTAAAGTGAAGCATTTAAAAGTTAGTCAGGGTTTGGGGATTTAGCTCAGTGGTAGAGCGCTTGCCTAGCAAGCACAAGGCCCTGGGTTCGGTCCTCACTCTGGAAAAAAAAAAAAGTTAGAAACAAGTTAACATGTCCATCCCTCAAGCCCACGTAGAGGCAGCAGCAGCAGCGGAAAGGTGGACTGACGGAGGGAGGAGGGGCTTGACTCTGAGCAGTGGCCGAGCAGCCAGTGGGGCAGGGCTCAGCTCAGGGCTGCACACCAAAGCCCCACGGGTGGGACAGGAGGTCCTGACAACAGAGTTAAGTGACAGAGGGAAAAGATTTAAGAGGTAGAATCACAGACGAGGAGAGGAATTAGAGGCAAGAGACAGGCAGAGAGAGAGCCAGCTTCTCCTGGAGGGCAGTTTTACATGTCAAAAAAAAAAAAAAAAAACCAACCTGGTGGCAGGTGATGACATATTTGCTTAGCCAGAGGCTGGAGGAGCATGAGGAGTCGGTGATGAGGAAGGAGCTGGGATAGGGTAGGAACATTTTTCCACAATGAGGTATAACAGTGCAAAGATAGCCAGTGGACCATTGTCACAAAGGCTATGGGCCGTGGAATTGAGTGCGCACAGGCTGCCTCCATATGCCGTCACACAGGGGCGGGGCCGAGGGGCTATGAGCTCAAAAGACACGTGGTACCAGAGAGTGAAATGAGACTGACCTCCAGCGTCCCAGAGAGTCAGCAAGGACTAACAAATGGCGCAAGATGTCAATGGACTGTCATCACAAAGGCTATGGGCTGTGGAGGGCACAGCCTGCCCCCATATGCCGTCGCATAGGGGTGGGGCCGAGGGGCTATGAGTCCGAAAGACACAAGATGCCGGCACCATGATCGAGAGAGCCGGGCAAATCCTCAGTTGTGGAAAAATGGCCAAAAGGGAATGGCTTACCGAAGGGGTGGGAGGCTTACCGAAGGGGTGGGAGGCTTACCGGCTGATGGCAGGCAGGAAAAATGCACCAGGACCTCTGCAGAGTCACTAGCACCAATGTTATGATATATTGCACGGCGGACCCCGAGGGTTCCCATGTGTGCAGGGAACCATGCTGGCACGCTGAGCAGATGCAGCAGCGGGCTGGCGGGCGACCCACTCCATGCGGGCATGGCAGTGGGGGGACAAGTGGACGTTCACAACCCAGACGCTACATCCACGTGGAGATGGTTTATTATAATAGAGAGGTAGAGAGAAGACAGGAAAAAGGGAAAGAAGAGAGAAAGAGAGAGAAAGGTCCAGGGGTGCACACCTCTTGGGAGTGGGGAGAGAGGGGGGGGGAAGGGGCGGAGTTTTTCGTTAAGAGGCTTCTACGTCCTAAGAGGATGTAGGGTGGCCCCAAGGAGTGGGTCAGAATATTAACAATGGCATGGACAGAGAGTGGTGTGGGCAGAGGGTGGCAGGGGTGGGTTGAACCCTCCTGTGGGCTGTGATGGTAATGGGGCCAGGCTCATCCTAGGAGCTGATTCTCTGCAAGCAATCTCAGTTGTCTCGTCCACGAATATTCTCCAAGTCTGTGCATCACCTCCCCACTGTGCTGCCTCTTTATGTCCACGTTAGTGTGTTTATGGACACTACAAAGCATATGTAGCAGCTCAGGGTGCGGTGGAAGCTTGAAGTAGGAGGTTCGTGGGTTCAGGCCCAGCTAGGGCTGCGTTTTGAGACCATCTCCAAAACAAAGTAACATAAAAAGGAGGGTGCCATCTGAACACCACTCTGCTTCCAGTGTATGGGTGCAATGTGGCAACCCACCTTAGGCTTCTGCCCCCAGTACCTCCCCACCGTGAAGGACTGTGACCATGTAAACCTTTTCTCCCTTAAAAAGAAGAAGTAAAATAAAAGTAATTTTTTAAAAACCATTTTAAAGCTCAGCATTGGTGGCGCATGCCTTTAATCCCAGCACTTGGGAGGCAGAGGCAGGCAGATCTCTGTGAGTTCCAGGCCAGCCTGGTCTACAGAGCAAGTACCCAGACAGCCAGGGCTACACAGAAAAACCTTGCCTCTAAATAAATAAATAAATAGATAGATAGATAAATAGATAAATGCAGCATTAAGTTTCACTACCCTGGGTTGGGGATTTAGCTCAGTGGTAGAGCGCTTGCCTAGCAAGCGCAAGGCCCTGGGTTCGGTCCTCAGCTCCGGAAAGAAAAGAAAGAAAGAAAAAAAAAAGTTTCGCTACCCAGCTCCAGAATAGTCATCCCCACCTGGAACTCCATATCTGTCCACAGAACCTTGGCTCCCTGTTCCCTGTGGAGTCCCCAGTCCCTGGTAACCACTGTTATTTTCTGTCATTTGGCTCTTGTAGGTCCCACTTCGCTGGAATGGTCCGGTGCTTGTTCTGTGGCTGGCCATCTTCTCTCGGCAATGTCACCATGTGTGTACTGTGGCATCTTTGCACAAGGACAGCCATCACGTGAGACTGGAGCCCAACTCACTCTAGTGTGACCACATCTTAACAATCAATTGCATCTGCAACAGCCCGACTTCCAACTGAGTTCATAGTCTGAGGCACTGGGGGGTTAGGACCCCAACCATGCTCAACCCTAGCAGCTGTGGAGGCCCATAAAGGTTTCCTACTGAGAGCTGAGCTTGCTTTACCCAGCAGAGCTGCATTAGAGGTTTGCTTGACCACGTGCATGGTTTCTAGGTGATTGGAAGGGTCTACACTTGGCTGAGCTAGGGGCAGGTCTTTTGCTCCACCCTTTGATATTCCTATAAATAGCCCATAGAAGAGACAGGAGGGGCCCGTGGATAAGGATTCAGGCCCTCCCGAAGCTATTCTGTGTCTATCTGTTTCTCTCCCCTCTATCCTTGTATCTAAATCTCTTATTCCTCTCTCCTCAAGAGCACCCTGGGGTAAAATGTGGGAGCCAGTCTTCCAGTTGAGCTCCCACAGGCAGCCACACTGATAGACAACGTAAGAAAGGGTATATGAGTAAGGGGTTTTTGTTGTTGTTGTTGACCACCAACACCGCCATGTCCACAGCTTGGCCCTGCTAGTAGGGGCCATTTCCCTGGCACATTTTTCCCAGCCCAGCTAACTCATTGCTCAGGAAAAGAAGGGTAGGAATCACTGGCGGTTGGGCCAACGCAGCCCCTAGGCAAGCTCCCAGTGCCAGTCCTGAGGCTTCAGTGTATCCTGCCTGGCTAACACGCAGCTACTCTGTCCTCTGAGGGACACCAAGTGCCTATCTACCCACCTACAGGGCCCGAGCTGCCTGGGCTGGGAGGTTTCCTCTGCAAGCCCTTCTGGCTTTACTGAATACCACTTCCTATATTCTCCGACAGAAACTAAGGCTGTGGTACAGGCCTGGTTCTAGGCCCTCAAGAAAAAGAATGGCCTCTGCCTGGGAAGGTTTTATGGAAGTGGAAGGAGACGCACAAAAGGAAAAATAAAACAAAATAAAATAAAAATGGAATGTACTACGTGACAGGTGATTGATTGTAAGGGCACTTTTGGGATCAAAGCAGAAGGAAATGCCTTGGAAGCTCTGGGCTGAGCAGAGGGCTGAAGAAGAGAGAGAATCCGCCATGCAGATACTGGGAGAGAAAGATGCTAACTGAAGCATCAGCGTGCGCCCAACCTGAGCGGAAATAAAGAGTCCAGAGTGTGTTAGGAAAGCGGAAATAAGACTGGGTGTCACCCCGAGAAACTAAGAATAAAAAGAAGAACGAACGAGGAGCCTGCCTAGCATGCTTCCAGGCCCTGGGTTCAGAAGAATGAGAATCGAATGCCTCTTGCCTTACTCCAGGGCCAGTCCCCAGGAAGCACTCTGCTGACAGTGATAGCCACACTAAAAATACCAGAGTTAAGAAAATGAGGAGCTGGGGCCTGGTTTCAGGAACCCACAGAAAGCCACGGCCAGCAGCAGGCATCTCTAATTCTCAGGCTCCTACAGTGAGATAAGGGGAGAGGCCGGAGAATTTCTGAAAGTTTGCAGGAGAGCCAGCCCGGCTCACAGAGCAGCAGACCACACAAGACCCTGCCTCAAGCAAGGTGGGCCTCTGCAAGGCTGTTCTCGGATTCTGATGTCTACATGCCTGCCATAGCATAAGCACCTGCATGCTCCTGTGCTCTCGAGCTCTCTCTGGTTTAAAAAAAAAAAAAAAAGACACTTAGAACAGAGTTGGCTTAGAGGAAGAGAAAGGCAGTTCTCACTTTGAAGAGCCATTTTCTCAGCCGCTTGAGAGCACACCTCCAACCAACTGGCCTCCAAGGCTAAGAAGCAAACATGTCTCCCTCTCTCTATCTGTATACCTTGTTCCCTTTGGGCTGGTATTTCTGGGGCAATTCCTCTGCCAGAAAGAAGGGCAAAGGATAGGGTCAGGAGACAGAAAACCCTTTAGAGTTTCGAGATGTGTGTACATGCGCTCCTACGTGTATGTGTGCGATGGGAGCAGGAGAGAGGTGTGTGCAAGCCAATCATGCAAGTCACAGAGGCAAAACGGTGGCAGGAGAGATGTGGGAAGAGCCATGTAACTGTTACAGGGTGGGCACATTCCTGTGGCTCAAGCACTGGGGACAACAACTTGAATATCTGGCCAAGTTCGTGCCGAGAGGGGTGCTCGTGGGATGGAGCAGGGCCAGAGCTAAAAATACAATGATATTTCTGTGCCCAGCAAGAGCATTAGTGTCTGTGGGGTTTGTGTGGTGGGAAGCGGGGGTTTGAGGAGGGGAAAAGGGTGGCCAGCCTGAGGGAGGGGCTTAAGTGAAGGCTGGCCTGCAACAGAAAAGATTCCAGACAATTAAGGCAGGCCTAACCCCAGAAGCTGTGCCCAGGTCTGGGTCCTGCACCCCTGGAGCAGCAGGGGGCGGGGCAACCCCCTCCCCAAGGAACAGGTAAGGAACCTAGAAGATATGGCTGGGGTGGGGGGATGGGAGGGATATGTAATTCACAAAGCATTAGTTACAGAAGCTAGGATGCTTTCCACACTGATCTTCATAGGTGTTTCGTTTCTTTTCAAACAGATTATGAAAGACTCGAAATCCTGGGGCCACCCAGGAAGGAATTAGCAGAGCTGGAACAGCCCCCCCTCCCCAGCCCCCACCACCACCTCCTAGCAGCAGGTTCACTGGAGGTGGCCCCAGAGGGCAGGACATGGCAGGCTTCCAGGCTGGGAGGGAAAGTTTCTGCTCATTAGATCTACCCAGCTGTAAAAAGGCCTAGCTCAAAGAGCAGGGAGCTCACAAATGCAAACTTCAGAGGAACCCGAAGGCCTCCACCGCTCTGGGAGTCTACACTTTGGAGGAAAGGTGCAGAAGCCTGCCAGGGTCCAGCTGTGCCCTTGAAATGGCGTTAGGATAATGAGCGAAGGGAGAAAGACACTGCCTACTCACGGAGCAGTCACTACCCTGGGCAGTCATTGTAGACATCACTCCCAAGACACAGGAGCAGAGTCCCAGGCCTCACACTGCCTGCCAGTGTCTAAGCAAAAAGAGCCCCTCATGAAGGGAAGCAAGCACACCAGCCGAGAAGGAGGGGGTGAAAACCCAAGGGATGATTCACAGGTAGCTTCCTGGATCCGTAAAGAGTCAAAAGAGAGGAGAGTGAAAGCTGTAGAACTCAGAAAGTCCTGTTATAGTCACTGTAGCTGTACCCAGAACAACATTTACTACGTGCCCATACGCTCAGCTAAATGTTTAGCGTATATGTTATCTGATTTCATCTTCAGAGCAACCCTGTGAGTCAAGTGTTCTTATTTCCCTTTTGCAAATAAAACAGGTTCACACGGGTGACATAAGTTGCCCAAGATTGCACAAGTGGCATGTGGCTAGGTCTGGATTCCAGCCCAGATCCGCCAGACTCCAGACCCCATGCAGAACCGTGAGGAACTAATACTTCTGCAATCTCCCTAGTGATAGGGTTAGATCTCTGTGTAGAATGTATAGGTTTCCTTGTGGCTGTGACGGAGTCCCACAAATCTAGCACACCCATTTATGTGTATTGCACTTAAGGTCAGATCTGACGCATGGGTCTCTCTGGGATAAGATGGGTAAGCAGGGCTGCCTTTTTTTAGTTCATTTTTCTGCTTTTTTGCATTTTTCTGCTTCTGTAAGCTGCCAGATTCCTTGGCTTATAGCCTCTCTCTTTAGCTGTGAAACCACCATAGTCATATCTCTCTGAGACGCTGTACCACAGTTCTCCCTGAGCACACTCTACTCTAACCCATGGAGCTAGAAGGAGAACATCTGAATAATTCAAAGAGATCACTCCCATAGAAAAAGTGCTTCACCTTAACTGAATCTACAAAGTCCCTTTTGCCATGGTAGATAACACTTCTCGGGTACCAGAAGGTGTGTACATAATCAGGGAGCCATTAGTGTGTGAGTAGGCATGTATATGTGTGTGCATGCACAAACACACGTGTGTGTGTGTGTGTGTGCACGCGTGTGTGTTTTCATGTTTATATGCACGAGTAAGGGAAACAGTGCGTCCCGGCGTGTGCATGTGCCTGTAAAGGCCAGAAGTCAACACCAAGTTGTTGTGTGACTTTCTGGGGGAAGCTGTGAGCAAATGCCTCGTCAGCCCGGACAGGGCACTGACAACAAACCCAAGAAAGAACCCCACCCATTGAGAAGTATCCTTACTTCTTAACTAGATGAAGGAGTAAGTTATTTCAAAATTCACATTAGAAGCAGATACAAAGCTAAAGCTCAACAGAGAGTGAGCTTCTCAAGGGGCCCCAAAGGCTGGTGGGTGCAGGATGGCCTCCTGCAGTAGAAACTCCAGGGTGCAGACAGCATGGAATGGGGAAGCGGAGACACCCATCAAAGCCTCAGGTGGAGGGCAAGTCGGAGTACCCAGGGCTCTGGCATTCTCTTTTCCTGGCTTGCTTGGAAAAGGTGGGTTGGAAAGTGGGTGAGTTGCCAGCAGCGACCTACAGCCCAAGCAGCTGGAGGAGAGTCCCCAAAGGCAAGGATGCTGAGATCCTTCTCTTTTTTTTTGATTATTATTCTTTTATTTTTTATTTTTATTTTTTTATCTTTCACATTTGTAAGTATTTATTACTTAGATCAGCATTTCTTTTTTTGTTTTTTGTTTTTTGTTTTTTTAAATTTATTTTATTTTATTTTACAATATAATTCAACTTTACATATCAGCCATAGATTCCCCGCTCTCCCCCCTCCCACCCCGCCCCCCTCCCCCTGGCCCACCTCCCATTTCCATTTCTCCTCCAAGGCAAAGACTCCCCCGAGGATTGAGATCAACCTGGTGGGCTCAGTCCAGGCAGGTCTAGTCCCCTCTTCCCAGGCTGAGCCACACATCTTTGCTACGCCCCAGGTTTCAAATACAGCCAATTCATGCACTGAGCACAGGACCTGGTCCAACTGCCTGGATGCCTCCCAGACAGGTCAAGCCAATCAACTGTCTCACCCATTCAGAGGGCCTGATCCAGTTGGGGGCCCCAAACGAATGGAAACACATGAACTGTGAACCAATAGCTGAGATCCTTCTTAACGTGCAGGATGGGAAGAAACCACAGGACTCATCCACTGCCTCGAAACCCTCCCAGACACGGGCTGAAGCAAAGCACCCGAGACTACCCAACATAGGACACTGGCGATGGGAAAAACACAAAGGCAAAACAGCAGACTGAGGCTGGCTCCCAGCTCTGCTGCCGGCTCTGTACTGTCCTTGTGAAAGCCACTGTAAACATGGCCCCTCGGGGGACACGGCTGGAGAGAGAATGAGAAGTAATATGTATTAGTGCTTGCTATAGTTAGGATGTTCTTGAGGCTCATGGGTTGGGAGCCTGGTCTCCAGGGATGGAGGTTTTGTAGGTGGGGCCTAGCAATAGGCCCTTGGGTCAATTGGGCGTGTGCCCTAGAACCAGCCTGGTCTACAGGACAAGTTCCAGGACAGCCAGGGGTACACAGAGAAACCCTGTCAAAAAGAGAGAGAGAGAGAAAGGAAGAAAGAAAGAGAGAGAGAGAGAGAGAGAGAGAGA
>CABHPQ010000846.1:11730-24723 GCA_902168405.1 Peromyscus aztecus | reverse complement strand
ATATATATATATATATATATATATATATATATATATCCATAAATACAAAATGTAAAGATTCTCTTTCTCATCACCAAATGTCTTCATCTATATAAGTAACTTAAAAGTTCTTTAATGAATTTCCCATTGATAGGCAAAGCAGATGGATAAATATAATAATGGAAAAATAATTTGTATTGTCTAAGTGTGTTTTTCACTTTGCCAATCAGAACATAAATTTTCTATTTTGTCTCAGTCTGAACTGAGGGCTTGTAATGCTTTTGACTATACGTTCCTGTCGGAGATGTGTGGAACAAATAAAGACACCCAGGCGTGTGGTTCTCTAACTTTACTTGGAGGGCTTGTTCCAAGAAAGATTGCCGATCACATCCTTGCCACTTCACCTAATATTTCTGACTTAGAAACTTCTAGAACATGTTTTAAATAAGGAATATACTGTTTATTCTGTACATGTTTCTAGGAGGGTAGCATTGTGAGCACTCGGCAAACGAGTTGGAATTGCACTGAGCCCTTCGAGCTCTTGTTTTTCCGTGCTGGAGCACAGGCCCACATTCTCTGCAGCAAATGTATTAGATGTTCTCTTTCTCACAGTCGCTCAGACAGAACCGCTCAACAGTGAGGAAGTGAATGGGGAGTCTTCCAGCGTCCCCCTTGGCAGGGCTTCCAGCGCGTCCTTTGCAACCACTTGAGTACTTTTTCCAAGTGATTGGCATCTTACTGGTGGTTTTAGCTACCCCTCCCCCTCACCACCAACCTCTTCCTTCTCACTTCAAGACAGTATTCTTAAAAAGTTGAGCCCTTTAGTCCACCAAGAAATGGGCTGAAAGCAGCTGCTCAAGACGGCTTTATAGGCTGTTTCAGTCCAGAGGGATTAAACAGGATGACCTCACTGAAAAAGAAACCACACTTAATAGTTTTAAATGGGACTGCTCTTAACTGGGTCACCCTGAACCACTGAGCATACTTCTTGTTTCAGATGAATGTGGTGGTTTGGGCCAGAATGAGTTGTTGGCGAGGTAGTGTAAATGGCGTTGTCTTTCAGAGATGAACCAACATCTTCTAATAGCAAGCAGGAAGGGAAACTGTGGAATGGGTCATCTGACCTTCATCCTGAGCCTTGAATCCAGTTTCTGGAACACTTAGGGAAATTGACACTTAGGGAAAGGAAAGGGAAATTCTTTCCTTTCTTCTCCCTCCTTCCTTCCTTCCCAGCTCCCCTTGCTCCCCCCTCTTCCTCTTCCCTCTCCTCTCCTTAATGAGAAATTTGTAGGACATAGTTCTTCAGAATAAAGACTCCAGGCTAGAGAGACAGCTTAATTGACATAGGACTTGCCTAGGGTACACAAAGCCTTGGGTTTGACCCCTAGCATCTTGTAGTATAAACCAGGTATGGTAGTGCATGTCTGTAATCCCAGCAATTGGGAGACAGAGACGGGGGATGTCCTCAGCTAGTCTCCTCCTTAGACTAGCCAATCAGCTGACTCTGAGTGCAGTTGAGAGACCCTGTTCAGTAAAGTAGAGATTGACTGAGGGAGACGTCAAATGGCAACTTCAGGCCTCCGTGTGCACACAAGTGTACACACACACACACACAACCCCAAGAAATGTAAGCACATTAAGCATTTATTCTGTTCTGAGCACTGAGCTAAGCTTTGTTATTGGACCCCTATAACCACCTTGAGAGTGAAGTTGGGAGCAGATCTCTGATCTTTCTGACTCACACTATCATGTTCTTTACTGTGACTTTATTTATTTATTTATTTATTTATTTATTTATTTATTTATTTACTGGGTTTATTTGTTTGTTTTGGTAGGATCTCATTATGAAGCCCACCCTGGCCTCAAACTTGTGATCACACACCCTGTGTTTACTTGGGTTCTGGGGATCTGAACTCAGATCCTCACACTTCCTCAGCAAGGTATCACCTCTGGCCCCTCTTGGCTAGTTTTAAGTTTGAACTCAAAGCTGCCTCTGTTCACTAAGGACTTCTGAGACACCTCAAAAATTGAGTTTGAAATATTAACTGCTACAGGATTTCTAGAAGCAATCTTTCCTAAATCCCTTGGACTTCTGAGAGTGACACTAACTTTTGGTCTCAGACCTCCAAAGGGGAAATGGATTTTACCAACACTGGTAAGCTTTTGTTATTCATAGTCCAGACCCAGGGATTTCCCTCTGGCTAAATCGCTGACTCAATACTTCTTGTTTTAGAAAAAAGGAAGTCACAGAAAGGCACCTGCTAATGAGCCTGAAGTAACTTGATGTGTATGTGGTTCTTGGCAGGAATATCCCAGCATATGGAAAGATGAATGCCATGGGTACTAGAACATGCCAGAGATCTCAGTACTTAGGAAAAAGAGGCATGAAGATCAAGAGTTCAAGGACAACCTGGACGATGTGAGACTCTATCTGAAGATAACAGAAAGAGGGAAAGGAGGGAGAATGAGGCTGTACAGTTGTTTTCTAAGGTGCCTATTTTATTTTCCCTGAAACGTGACTTTGAACTTTGCCCCTAAGAAGCTTGAGTAGGCAAATAAGTTGTTACTACAGTGAAGAGATGAATTTCCATGGATTTCTTCACACTGAGCTGGAGTAATCATTGATACAAAGTTCTTCTGTGACATATCAAGTTCCATGTTGAAGAGGCTAAAAGAAGGTTTTGTTGAGTGAAGAAGGGTCTGTGTCAACCCAAAGTTGACCTGAGTCTTTTTCCAATGCAGTAGGGCAAAGCCCGTGGTCCTAACAAAAGGCTTCCATTAAGGACACTTTCCTCGCTCATTTGATCAAACGGGTCATTAAAGCACATCTATTAACTGCCTTCTGTGCAGCAGGCTTTGTGCTGGGGAGTCATGGGTACAATCTAGGGAAGAGCAGACGTGGCCAAGTGACCAGGGCAGGCTGTACAGTGAGAGGAAGAGGAGGAAATGGCAGAGATGGAGGAAGCCGTGACTCATCGCCTGTGGTCAAGGAAGGCTCGAGCAGCGGAACTGACTCCACACCGTGGAGAACACACTTGGCGGTGTGACACCAACCTGCTTCCTGGAGTTTGTTTTCTGACAGACGCAGCTTTTGCTCCTGGGTAGTTCACCTGACGATTATAGTCTATTCATCTTAAAACCCAGACTCGAGACAGGGTTGTGGGCTAAGTATACAATAGGTGACAAATCAATGTGCGCCTAAATGACTTTGGCTCCTGGCTTTAAAAGCCTTCTGGCCTTGTTTCTTCGTGCGTAGAGTGGACCTTTCTTTTTGTGTTTAATCTCAAAATAGCTTTAAGATTTTCACTTCCACATTTCAGCTAGAGTCCTGGGCATGATCAGTGATTCTGCATGCCTGCTGTCCCACTGTCTCCTGGCACCAGGCCCCATGCTGCGGTCCCCTCATTGTCCTGTGGGATTCTCCTTTAAATGCCTTCAGTCCTTAGAATATTCTCATAATGTCCAGGGTTCCCCTGACAACACCAGAACCGGACAATCTGTTCAATACTCCAGAATGATGGTTCAAAAGGTGCTTTAAAATCTGGAACTTTGGCATCTTATCCTATTCTATTAAAAAATACCTAAGTGGAGCTTTCAGGAATGAAGAAACCAATCACATCATGTTATGATCCCTTCTACAAGACAAGATAAGAGGAGGGGGTACTCCTGCTGACACCTAGTCTGGCTTCATGGGAAACTTGACTCACTACCAAGGCTGATGCCTAAAGGGCATTACATTTCTTAAATGATAAAAACAATCTTTTATATACCCAGTGAGTGCACATTCATGTGAATGGAGGGTATAGGTCAACATCAGGTATCACTGCTCAGGAGCCATCTACCTTGGTTTTGTTTTTGTTTTTTAAGACAGGGTCTCACTAGGCCCTGGGGCTTATAGATTAGCTTAGGCTGGCTGGTCAATGAACCCTAGGGATCTACTGTGTCCATGTTCTCAGCACCGAGGTTACAATCTTGTGCCACTACACTCGGCTTTTTATGTGGGTGGTCAAGATCAAACTCAGGTCCTCATGCATGGGCTGCAGGCTCTTGACTGACTGAACTATCTCCCCAGCACCATGCACAGCATTCTTTACAGAGTCTTCTTCTCTGTCCAGTAGAATGTGAGCTCCATGAGAGCAGGGACTGGTTACACTCTGCTATCGATTTTCAGCATCTAGGGAAGAGCGATGCATATAAGCACACAGGAAATGTGCATGGATTGTGTGTCTGCCTGCTGGTTGCTGACCTGGAAATCTGAAACAATTTGTTCTTTCAAAGAAAATCAACACAATTAAATGATAATTAACTCAAATCAGGCTAAGATACCTTACATAACTGATGGTGATGATGATGGTGGTGGTGGTGGTGGTATCAATTAGCATTTAAGTCAAAGTCACAATGTCATTGCAGCTGTTCAAAAGATGTAGCTCTTAACAAATTATGAGTGTTAGTCTGCACCATGTGACTTGTTTGGCCCAATAAGACATTAGGAAGCACAATGCAGTTAGAGGCTTGGTAAAGCACTGTGCCTTGGGCTTTGTCATCTAGAATGCCCTCTCTATTAGAATGAGAATCTCTGTAGAGAGCAGTAGCATTTGGAAAACAAGGAATGTCTCCCACCATTCTGGCGTTTCCGACTATTCCACTGTAGTCTCAAGGCTTGTGCGTGAGGCTGTCCAGGAATGGACTTCTCCAGACTAAGTCATCACTGTAAATGCATCATTGGGTCCAGCTTCTCCTATGGAGTCCTCCTATGGAGGACTCAGCCCAAATTGCCAGTCCATAGACTCTTGAGCAGACAGATGGTTGGTGCATTATGCTACTAAGTTTTAGAGCAACTTTATCTGTAATATTAGGTAACTGATATAGTTATTATGCTTGTGGTACTGAGGTAACCTAGGTTATTCTTTTACTTCACTTACAAGATAACTCAGGCATTCATTATTATCTCTGTCAGGAGACTAACTATGTTAATGATGGAGCAAGGATGTAAAGCAGGTCTGTCTGATTCTGGAGTCTGGTTCTTGCTATTGTCCTATATTGACTTTGTGATAACCTTTGCCATCTGACCATATCTGTTATTTTTCACTTCCATAAAAGGACCTGCCATGCACATGGACTTGCGCTTGCTGCGAAAAAAGATTACCAATCTCTGACACTTGAGTTGCTTTTGTATAGTCATCAAACTGAGATGAAGCATTTGAATAATTTATTTGATGAATAATCCCAGGATTTGTCAGAGGGCACAAAGAGCTTTGTCTTCTACTATTCTCATATTTTTTGTTATTATTTTAGTAATTATAGACTGTCGTTAAATAGTACAGACAAGGTTGGGAGTGTAGAGCAGTGGCACGAGGCTGTGTTTGAACTTCAACACCATGTAAAAACAGGCACAGGCATCCCTAATTCCAGCACTTGGGAGGAGGATCCTTAGAGTTCAGAAATCTTCTAAAATGGTGGAGTTAGAATCCATGTTGGGCTCCATAAGACATGGTCTCAGAAGAAGAAAAGAAAAGAAGAAAGAAAGAAAGAAAGAAAGAAAGAAAGAAAGAAAGAAAGAAAGAAAGGAAGGAAGGAAGGAAGAAAGAAAGAGACAAGAAAAATAGTAGAGGCAAGTGGCATACTATAAAGTAAATTGATAACAATATAAATAACAGATTCTACCACTGAATAAAGCATTGCGTTTTTGTGTCAATGTGGCTAGTGTGCCTGTCAGTACAGTAAATTATGATCTGAAAAGGCTATGCAGTCTTGCAACATTCACTTGCTATCAGCATCTTGGAGGAAGTGAAGAAGTGGGTGTCTCTTATCGTTCTGAAATGCATTGGAGTGGGTTGATCGTTCTATCAGCACAAGAATTTTTATTTTGAAAACCAGGAAATTGTTTTAGGACTGACTGTGTGTAGGTATTTCCTAAGCATCCTTATCCAGTGTGGTCATTTCTTAGGCTTCCTTATCCAGTGTGGACATTTCCTAGGCTTCCTTATCCAGTGTGGGCATTTCCTAGGCTTCCTTATCCAGTGTGGTTGTTTCCTAAGCTTCCTTACCCAGTGTGGGCATTTCCTAAGCATCCTCATCTAGTGTGGGCATTTCCTAAGCATCCTTATCCTGTGTGGGCATTTCCTAAGCATTCTTATCCAGTGTGGGCATTTCCTAGGCATCCTTATCTGATGTGGGCATTTCCTAGGCTTCCTTATCCAGTGTGGTTGTTTCCTAAGCTTCCTTACCCAACGTGGGCATTTCCTAAGCATCCTCATCTGGTGTGGGCATTTCCTAAGCATCCTTATCCTGTGTGGGCATTTCCTAAGCATCCTTACCCAGTGTGGGCATTTCCTAGGCATCCTTATCTGATGTGGGCATTTCCTAGGCTTTCTTATCTAGGAGGCACATGGTTGCTTTTCTACAATGATTTTCCTGAGGTCTGAAATATGGCCTTCATTACCTAAGAGATAAGTATTTTATTTCAAATTCAAGTATCTATCAGGGATAAAACAAAGTCATCATCCCCCAAACTCCACAGAGGTGGAGATGACAGAGATCTTTGTAAAACTATCTCTCTGCTGGGACTCACAGATCCATAGGAGCAAACTTTCAAGTCCTTGAAAGCTATGGTTTGGGGACTTTTCCAAAAATGGGAAAGGTAAGATTTCTGAAAGCCACTGTGAGAGTTACTGACTTTGACAATGATGATTAGGAAGAAATCACAATATAGGTACTCATTTCCATCCAACATGGTATAGTATAAGGCTGTAGGGAATGTGTTTTTCTAGCCTTGAAAATGATAACATGTGACATGAATATTGTTAGATCTGTTTTGCTCTTGTAATCTCAGAAACCATGAGGACATTAGGAGTTATCTCACTAGCCTTGTTCCTAAGGCTATAGTGTCTTCCACGGATATCTGATTATCTCGCTACTCTTTGCACAGTTCTGTTGAAAAGGAAGTGACCACTTGATAAGACACTGCATTCCATCTTTGAGAGACTTTGTTATTGCAGATCTAGCCTGTTTAATAAATTCAGACCTTTGCTTCCACCTGCTCTTTGGACTGTGTTAAATGAGCCAGATTTCTTTTTACATGAGAGTCTTTTCTCACTGTCATTTTAGAGAGCAGCTTGTGTATTTAAAAGATAAGAGCATAACACCATAGAAATGGTCTTGACTCTGCTAATAGAAAATACAGGCAATGTTTCAATTCCATGAAAGAAGTCTGAAATGTCAGGGGTTCTTTCTCCATAGTAACACTGGGCTGATGGGCAGCTCTAAAGGTGTCACTGTGGTCCCTGCTTGGGCATCCAGACAAATAGGAACGCTGTTGTGCACCTCTTGCTGGTCACAATGGTAGGAGAGAAAGAATATGTCTAGATTCCTTCTGATGAGACCTGCCCTTTTGGAATAAATGAGGGACTCAATTTACTTTTTGCTCACATGCTCCAGTTACACGACCATGATCAAGACTGAATTCAATAAAACAGAAAAAAAAAAATATCTATTCTATGTCTAGGGGTGATGCAAGTGAATAACTCCATCACATACTACTCTAATAACAGAAGGAATACCTGAGTATTAACAATAAATATTTGTCTTTTGTTTTGTAAGCCACATCAGAATGTTGCCATATGCATTTTCCATTGTGGTGAGGCATTTGTGCATCTGAGATGCGGTACCGCCTGAAATGACTGACAGGGCACACCCACCAGGTAGCTGATTGCTCAACACATGCTAATTTCACCTTTTTCTTTTGGCTTGGCGTCAGTGTAGCCAGTGGAGTGTATGATGCTTTTTTTCTCAGTCCGGAGTGGCTTTGATTGTGGCCCTGGTGATCTGTCTGAAGTGATGACACACTTGCAATGGGCAGACATCCAACGATCAATCAATATCCTCTCCGCATCCCCATTTAGCTGCTTGTGAGTGTGTTTTAAAGGACATCGGGTCCTTTAAAAGCCAGGCGTGGTGGCACATACCTGCAACCCCAACACTAGGGAGGCCGATGTGAGAGCTAGACCAACCATGCTGCGCAGTCAGACTCTGGATGGAACTCTAACCCAGCCTGCACTCCCTTCAAGGCAAAGCTATTTGTCTCTCTCTGAGTTTGCATATAAGATAGAAGCGATTTGATAGTTAGTGGATTTGCTGGTTTTCCTTCACAGCCGCGACCTTTGCTTGCAGCAGCAACACATAAAACACCGACAGGGATTTCCAAAAAAATGCATAAGCGATCCAATGAGACAGGTCATCAAAGCAGTGACTTGTGGCCAGTAGGAAAGGACCTTAAGTGATAAGGCAGGGTTTTCAAAGAATGTCGAAGAAGTAGGAATTATCTTCAAACAAGCAGAGACACCTGTATCGCTTAGCAGCCTGTGTGAGAAGTGGAACGGACGCACTCTTGCCTTGCCTTGCCTTTGGGGTGTCAGGCAGTCAGTGGCACCTTAAAAATAACTGCCACCGGATGAGGGACGGGAGGAAAAAATAAACACTGCTAACAAAATCATTAAGGAAGGAAGGAAAAGAAAAGCCCACGGAAGCAGTCATGTGTAGCATAAATATAGAAGAGCGCTTTTCCAGAGACACGCTAGGAAAAACCCAGACCCAAATGTACTGCAAGTTATCCAAGGAGAGAGACAATAGTCCAGTAGGCTGAGATGGTGTCTGCTGTCCAAAAGAAAAGCCCCACACAGGAAGAGATGTGTTGAAAAGTAGAACTACACCGCTAACCAAAACCTGTGCCTTTAGTGGTAACTCCGGCATTGAAAATTATAAAGTGGTATGGGAAAGCCAAGGGGACCTGGAGACATTTTCAGAGTGTGATAGACAGGGAGGCACCAACTCTTCCCACAACTGACACCAACAAACAACCTGGAGAGTTTTGGAAACTCTTTAGCCAGATCCTAATTACTCTTATTTTTTACATGAGGAGGGGGCAGAGTATAAAGGTATAGATATTCTTTAGGTCATTGGCTACGAAGATTATGTAATTGTTTATTTAACATTGCAAACAGATCTCAGCCCTTGTAGCCTCACTGAGACCAGTGTCCATCAGGCAGTCCATGTTTTTAAGGCTTTGCAAGCCATTTGGCCCCTGTTGTAGGTTCCCCAGATTTGCCATGGTGGCACAAAAGCAGCCTCCAGCGGACCATACGTGAAGGAATGAGTGTGGTGGGGTTCCAACAAACCTTTCTTTACAAAAACAAGAGGCTGTACTTGGCCCCGGGAGAGAGGGTACCAACCCCTGCCCGACTGCTTTCCTGCAAGCCCCAGGCCTGCTTCCTGGTGGTAAATGGTCGATACTTGATTTGTATTCTGATCATCGCAGATAAAGAGTCATTATCACCAGTCTTCAGAACTTTAAGGTGTCTCTTTGCTTTCAGTGAGCCAGATAAGCCAAAGTGCTTTCGGAGAGTATACACCTTTTCTGAAACATGCCAGCTAGCATTTTCAGAGAGAGCTTCAATGTACTTGACATATTAACGACATACATACTGAGTGTTTAAAAACCTAATGTTTTCTGCATTTCAGTAAAAAAAACGATTGTCTTAGTTAGGGTCATCATTGCTTCGACAAAACACCATGACTGAAAAAGCAAGTTGGGGAGGAAAAGGGTTTATTTGGTTTACACTTCCACATCACTGTTCACCCTTGAAGGAGGTCAGGGTAGGAACTCAAACAGGGAGGAACCTGGAGGCAGGAGCTGATGCAGAGGCTATGGAGGGGTGCTGCTTACTGGCTTGCTCAGCCTGCTTTCTAATAGAACCCAGGATCACCAGTCCAGGAATGGCCACACCCACAATGGGCTGGGCCCTCCCCCATCTGCCTACAGCCCAATCTTATGGAGGCATTTTCTCAATGGAGGTTCCCTCCTCTCAGATGACTTTAGCTTGTGTCAAATTGACATGAAACTAGCTGGCACAATGATATATCATGGGTTTCTAAGCTAGACACTTACTTCAACTTCACTCAAGGGAATCCCAGCCTCCAAATCACCAGGTCTTGACAGTCAGGTCACCCAGTGACATCTTCTGGAGACCTTCAGTCCAGTGGCACCACGAAGACTTCAGGGAAGAACTTCTCCTGTTAGCAGCTTTATAAACCACACAGGTATGGTCTACCTCAGAGTTAAGTTTTATGACAACTAGAACCAAATGGAATTGAATTACTGCTTTGGGGAAGAAATGGCAGGGGCTAAGAATGTCACTACATTGGCAGCTAGATTTGACATTTCTTCCTATGGCTTGCTTGGGTTGAGCAGTAGAGATACCACTTGATTTTGTCAAATATCAGTGTTTATCTCTTAATAGTATTGCTGTTTAACAAACTACTCTATGGTGATGCCTTACTCTTAGTTTCCATGGCTACATTCAATTTTTTATTTCCATTAGCAGACGACATTTGTCCCTACCACTCACTACCCACTCCCTTTTTCTTTTTTCCATAAAAAGGGTCTATTCAATATCTTGGCTTTTTGCTCAACCTTATATTCTTTATCCAGACTCTGGATGTAAGAGTGGTTAGAACATTGGAAGGGTGTTTTCTTTGCTTTTGAGTCTTGCAGGGTGTCTAGAATGATGCCTTGCAAGCAACCAGCATCTGCAGGTGTTTCTTACTACCTCTGAGGATGCTTACAGTCTTCAGCTCATGAGCTGCCCTGGTTTTAGGTGTGAGTGCTGAGTCACTGTACACAGTTACAGTATGAACATGAAAACACACTGGCATTTTCACATCTGCCTCCCTTCCAGCTTCGACAGCCTCTTAGTTATCTGTTCTGCTCCCGCCTCTGGTCTTGCTTGAAGACACATTGGTCCATAGAAGCTGGCTCTGAGGTACCAGCCACTGTTCAACAGCATCGAGTGTTCCCTTTTGAACCCCAAATATTGTTTTTAGAAAATGAAGTACGGGCGAAATAAGATCGGCTGCTCAAGTTAGCTTGACCCTGCCTCTTGCCATTTTCTCTGACCTCTAGAGCATTGTAGAGTGCTTTATACTTGGACGATTTTTAATTTTTTTATTTTATTTCAATTATTGTATTTTCTATTCAAATACTTGGGTTTTTTTGTTTTTTTTTTTTTTTTTTTAGAAAATTAGCCTTCATTTTGATACATTGAAGAAAAAATAATAAAAAGTAAGGAATGAGGCTGAGTGGTGGTGGCACACACCTTTAATCTCAGCACTTAGGAGGCAGAAGCAGGCAAATCTCTGTGAGTTCGAGGCCAGCCTGGTCTATAGAGGGAGTTCCAGGACAGGCTCCAAAGCTACACAGAGAAACCCTGTCTCGAAAAAAGCAAAACAAAGCAAAACAAAACAAAACAAAGTAAGTAATGGAAAATGTATTACTTTCATTAATTTTTTCATCCTGTTTACTCATGTTTTATGACCAGATTTATATGTGATAAAACAATGAGTTTTGATAAAATAATTTTGAGTAGATTAAAAGGGAATATAATTGAAAACTATAATATTTTGTGTTGGACATGGCAGCCCACACCTGTAGTCCTAGCACTCATGGAGGCAGGGGGATAGCCAGGAGTTCCAAGCCAGCCAAGACTACCTACTTAGTGAGTTCCAGGCCAACCATAGTGGTGGTGGTGGGGGAGACCCCGAAAACAAACAAAACAAAACAAATCAATCACATAAATCAGCCCCAAACCACTTTATAAAGAAAAGAAAAATGTGTTTCTCTGACTCCAGTGATTGGCAGGGCGTCTCTATTTCTTTGATTCGACACTTCTAGGTCATGTTTTCTGGAAGAATTGTGAAGGAAGAGATGTAACGGAAGCATGAAAAAGCTATGAGTCTGATGCCTTGAGAAGTGGCAAAATCTACAAATTCTAAAAGACCATTGTTGTTTTAAAAAGCACCAGATTTATACAAGATCCTATCCTGGGTCCTGTTCCAACACCACAGGGAGAAAAACCTGGAGAGAAGACTTAGAGAGAAGCAGCCCTTCTGCTGATAGGGCGCAAATTCCAAGAGGGACGATAACCGTGCTGAGCTGTGCTCAAGCCTTACCTCCCAAGCCTGACTCTCTTGCATCTTCTCTGTGTTGCTCTTTCCTTACTCTCAATGACAGATACGCCCCGGCCTCTCACCTGGGAAAACACATCCCCTCAGTGCTGAATCCCTCTCCCCTTCAGCCCTGGTTCCTCTCAGTTGAGTTTCAGAAGATAATAGCCTTTCTTTGGTGTTCTACCTTATCTCTCCGATTAGTTGTCTTATCTGTCATCTCCTAGCTTGGGGATTTTTTTTTTCAATTACTAAATCTAGTGGATTTTTCCAGTTTCCTCCCTCTCTCCTTCCCTCCCACTTTCTTTCTTTTCAATGCCAGATTTATTTATTTATTTGTTTGTTTGTTTGTTTGTTTGTTTATTTTTGCACATGTCTATCTCTTTCATTAGAGTGTATGTTCCAGGAGGACTGAGATGGTATTTAATTCAAAATTTTAACATGACCACAGTGCCTGGCCTATGCAGGTTCTTAAAGGATGTTTGTTAAATAAATAGATTACTCCTCATTGGACCAATGACTTTCAGGAATGTGGGACTAACGGCATTTATATAGACTTGTATTGTTGTTTTATTTAAACGATGTGGTCTGTCTTTCCACATGGTTTGGCTTTAAGGGACTCATTTCCTGTTTCTTTTAAATGGTTTTCTTTTTTTTTTTTTCCTCTGAAATCCTTTTGCTCTGAAGTCCGTCTCCCCACCCCCCTCCCTGCAAGTTCAGTCCCTTTTGCAGGAGGTCTCAGCCTTCAGGGGGCCTCCCTGTCCAGGCTGGAGGTAAAGGCACTCTATTCCATTGTTTGCTTAGCCGCCTGGGTGGTTCCCACTTTGCAAGCAGAGGAAGCAGCTAAAAGCCAACCCTGGGGAGCCCAAATGTGGCCTCTCCATGCAGGCAGCTGGTGCTGGCTCAAAGTGCAGCAAGGACCGGGGCCTTCCTCAAGGGCAGCTGCAGCACATCCTTCCCAGAAGGCGTCCTCTTCAGTTGTGTGCTTTCTACTCATCCCCCACCATTTTTTTTTTT
>CABHPQ010000846.1:0-11330 GCA_902168405.1 Peromyscus aztecus | reverse complement strand
CTCTTCAGTTGTGTGCTTTCTACTCATCCCCCACCATTTTTTTTTTTTATACTGAGGATGGAACCTAAAGCCCCCCCTTCTGCTGGGCAAGCATTCTCTCATTGAGCTACATACCCATCCTTCTTTTCAATTCTGAGACGGTCTCCCCGAGTCAGTCTGCCGGCCTTGGACTCACTCTGGAGCACAGGAAGTTCTTAAACTTGTGATCCTCCTGTCTCAGCCTCCCAAGTAGCTAGAATGCCAAGCCTACACCACCAGATTTGGTTTTATTTATTTATTTTTATGGACGATCATAAACTGATATAACCACACTCTAAATGTCTGAAATTATAATGGGGAAAAAAAGCTTCATGTAATCTCCTTATCTTCAGATGGTCTCTCACAATTGATTTTTTTTTTAATGTGATTCTGGTAGTTTCTGCTGCTTTTACTTACTGGGTCCCAAGTGTTCTGACACTGTCATTTTCCATCAGGACACTTTTGAGTTATATTTTCTTATTGGGGGAAATCTCAAGTCCTAGTTATCCTTTGGAGAAATGCTCTTCAAGAATTTGGTTTATTGTTGCCCAGGAATCCTGTGGCTCAGAGAGTTCTGACAATACCAGACAATCAGGCTGCTTATGGGGAACAGCTGCCGCCTGAATTTGGTCTTCCCACAAATGAAGGTAAAAGCTACCACATGAACCAAACTGCTTTTCTGGAGCAAAATTTATGCACTGTAACTGAGTAATAGAAGCCTTGAGAGATAATTAGATATGCAGATGGAAATTTTATGCTCCGATATGGATTTATGCTTTTAAAAAAATACATACGTTATTAACAATTACTAAAAGTCTAAAATACCCGAGTGTCTTAGTCTGTTTTGAATTGTAACAAAATACCTGAGGCTGAGTACTTAATGAGTAAAAAAAAGGTAAATTGGCTTCTGATCCAGATATGACCATCTTTTAAAAACTGTGGGGGGTCCAAGCAGAAGATGTCAGCCTCCAGTTCTGCCAGGCCCTCCCATCCCCACTCCGTAACACTTGCATAGCAAAACGAGAGGGGGAAGAGAAATGCCCATATGAAAGGAAGATCAAGCACATGAACATTCAACAGTTTCCTCTCTCGAGAAGCAATTCAAGTCTGTGGGGTCCCACCTGACTTTCAAGACCAGCATTAACCCTTCCATGAGGATGGACCATGTCCTAGTCCCCCATCACCAAGTCCTACCTCCCTACTCAACATTGCTATCCTTCCAATCCAGCTGTCAGTGCATGGACCTCTGGAGAACAACATCCTAACCATCACACCAAGACTCTGGGAATGCTCACACATGAAAGAACAGAGCAGGATAATTTGAGAAGGAAGATAAGCAGAAGTCGAAAACGGGAGAAATGGACGTTAGGTTATGAGCAAAGCATGCATCAAATGAACTCCAGATGCGTTCCAATTGTTCAGAAAACACCAGAACAAAGGCAAGTGAATTGTGAAGAATTGCTTCTGCAAGACACAGCTGGTTAGAGCTGACACAGAGGAGCAAGGATGCCAGTGGCCTTCACTGTTACAACGGCTCCTTTTTTAGAGTCCTCTTATTCCTTTGACTTAGGGTGGTGGAAAATAACAAGGTCTTATATAGCTGGCTGGCCTTGAACTCCAAATCCTCCTTCCATCTTCCAAGTGCTAGGATCATATGACAAGCAAACAGGAGTCTTAGGTCCCCAGTTAGGAACTTGGCTTTGCATTTATTTACAAGTTTTCTGCCCTTGCCACTATGATCCTCAGCCTTAGTGTATAGAAGAGGAAACAGTCTGTGCTCTTTGCTTCTCTTTTTTATGGGAAGGTGGAATACGGAGAACAGAACTTTTGCTGCCTGTTGTAGCCAGAAGCTATCGTTGAATTTTACCATAACCTGACTCCTGAGAAGACAGACCCTTCTGTGAAGTGTCATGGTCTCAAAAAGGATTGGATTAATTGATGGTCCTCATTAATGCTTATTACATGCATTTTCAGGCCTAACCTTAAGCCTTTGATGTCCCCCAGACTAGGGACAGAGCAGAATTACAGGTCCTGGCCCTGGCTTTATAGTAGTTGGGGTTAGTGGCTGGGGGCATGTATTTGGTTCTGACTGAAGAGTTATGGGGGAATGATATCATCCGGTATTTCCAGACTGATCACTCATTACCATTATAATTACTTTCCAATGCTCTCTTGTCCCTTCTGCTGTGATGACTGGTAAGGTCTGAGACAATCACTAATCAACCAACGGAGAGACACAGTGTAGAGTGTTCAGCTAATTTGGGATGGACCTGTACAAGGGTGAGCAGTAACTCTTTGTTATAAAGAAAAATCTTGTTTTAAACCAAACATAATGCGGTCTATTTGACTTGATAAACATGATAATGAAGAAAACATGGAGCTGAACCTTCACATGGACTGGCTCATTTAAATCCTCACAAGAACACCATGTGATAAATGCTCTTATTAATAGATGCTCTTATTGTTAGATCTTACTAATAGACTAATAGGTTAATAGAGGAGGAGACAGAATTAAAGAGCTTAAATAATGTTTCAAAAGTCTCCTACCTTGGAAATGGCAGGTCTGAATTTTGAACTCAAGTTTTCTCTGACAAAACCAAGATACTATTATTTCCAGAGCATTCCTTAGAAGATAAAATGCTAGGCAGCTAAGGGAGTGGTGACCACTTTGCACTCTGGAAGAAAGAGTCAATTGTCAAGTTCTCAGCCTGCTCTCCTATCCAGGTAGCAGGAGGCATTCCCCTCCCCTTCCCCTTCCCCCTCTTGAATCCCCTCTCCTGCAGCGGGGTGCATGCCTAGAGCCTCCCTATGCCCCACGTTGTTGACCCCATGACTGCGTAGCACCTTTGAGTAAGCAAAGTCTCAGTGCAGAAGAGACCAGAAAGTCAGCTTTGGCCAGTTAACGGATTTGTGATCTTGAAAAGGTTAATCTCTGTCTCTCTCAGCTTTGGTTTCTTTTTTAGTGAAATGGGGAAAGTTGTAGAGTCCAATTCAGAGCCTAGCGTCAGGAATGAGGGAGGCAGTGTGTAAAGCGATTAGAACCCTCCTCCCCCCACCCATATCTTCAGGAATAGATAGAGTGCAGTCACTCTCTCTACATGCGAACATTTTGAAGGCTTTTATTCCCGTCGAGAGGAAAGAGGTCTTCTTGGAGAGAGGCCAGTGGTGTTCAAAACGCCGGAAGTAAGAGAAACACAGGAGCAATTCTCACGCACTGGAGGGGAGGCCTCTTTCAATATAAGAAGAAAAGTAAATCTACTTGGTGAATAATAATTTTTCTTGGTGATTTTCCTTTTGAAAATGGTCGTTATGTTTTTACTTGAGGGTGTATTTTGCGGAGATGAACCAGCTTCCGCTGAGGTGAACAAATCCTTTCCCCTCTCAGATCTTATCTGCTTCTTATCTGTAAGATGGATAGATTGGGGCCAGTCTCCCCAGTGTCTGGTGGCTGTTTGATCCTGCCATGCCCTGTTGCATCCGCTGGTGAGGAATGTGTCTGGAGCCTGTTTCTGTCTTGGGTTGTGGAACCCAGCCTGGAGGGGCTTCTTCAGAACGAAGGAAAGGTGACCCAGACTCGCTTCTGTTCAATGTTAGAGTCCTGTAGCTTTCTCTGGTCGGGCCTAACACATGGGACCAAAGGAAAAGCTCTGGGAGTCTGCAAACACGGCTGCAGAGCAAGTGCGTTTTCTTTGCGTTCCCCCCACCCCCTCCGCTGTAGTGCAGCAGAGAGGGCCGCCAAACAGCAGCAAACGATGTTATTAATTGCGAAGCCCCAGCCCCAGACTTTAACCTAGAGGGATGTTTGAATTCTGGAAAACCTTATGGATAAGCCTCGCAATTATGTACTTAGTCACAACCAGAGGGGAGGAACTTCGGAGGCACTGGATTGAAGAGACACAAAAGTCAGGAAGTGACCCTTTCTTGGGGACTGCAGAGGCCACAGAGGAGAAACAAAGTCCCCTCACAACTGGGAAGACGGACCGTACCATCCCAGGGGGTCGGAGTAGGGAAGAGGGCGTTGGAAACTGACATCCTCGCTCTCAAGGAGCCGGCGAGGACACGGGATTTCCCGGCTGAAAAGCCCCAGTGTCTGCCTGTCCCGGCCCAGCCTCTCCCCTGCCGTGGAGGCCTGGGTACCGCAGCCCGGGGGCGCCCTGCATCACCGCTCTGTGAGCGGGCGGGGCCCTGCTCCCCAGCCTGGGGATGGATGGCGTGCCCTAGCCAGCCCATCTGCGGCCACGGCTGGTCCGGGAGGAAGCCGTCCCCGGGGATGAATGGGGCTTTGTTCGCTGCCAGCCGCGCTCCCCTCGCGGCCCGGCCAGGCACAACGGAGGCAGTATGCGACAGGCATGGAAATGAGCCGCGGGCTCTCCCCTCGCAGCGCCCAGGAATGCTGGCCAGCCGGAAAGGAGCCCTCGCCGGGGACCCGCTCCCGCGCCTCTGAAACCCCATTGAGAAGGGCTCTTTGAAGCAATTAAAGCGTGTTTCACGGCGGCCTGGGAGGGGGCCCGGGTCGGCCAGCTTCTCTTTTACCCTCCTTCTCTGTCCTACCGTGTTTGTGCACCTTGGTGTGGCGGGTTACCTAGAGACCAGGCCAGAACCAGCTCCCTCTCATGCAGAGATTCTGTAACCTCACAAAAGCGTCCCCATAAACAGATTGCTTGTCACCAGGGGGTGGGGGTGTGTGTGGCGGGGTGGAACCAGTTTGGACCTGATCCAAGATGACCTGCAGAGCCTGGGTTCCTGCTTTCAAAGGCCTCTTTGCTGGGCTCTACACCCACCTGCCCTTGCTGTCAGGTTTGGGCGGGACAAGAAATCGCCTCTGGACAAGGAAGTCCTGAGGCTGCAGCTCAGCATTTTCCATTTTCTCAGCGGCGGGGTGGGCTGTGTTCAGGTCTAGAAGTGATGTCACAGCCAGCCCTGTGAGTGATGTAACCTGCACATGTTGAAGGACTAGGACCGGGCGGCTATTTTGAGACTCTTGAGTTCCTTCCTTCCTCCCTGGAGACAAGTGGGTGACTGTGGAGAACTCACAAAGCTGCCCTGGGTACAGCGGTTTTCGTCTGTTCCAGTGGAAAAAAATCCTAAGGCCGGAGAACTGACGCCACAAAAGCGGGCGTGCTTGTGAAATTCTTTCTAAATTGGAGGTGGGCACATGTGGCAAGTGTGTGGATTGGAGCCCCAGTAACATCCAGGTGAAAAGGTTTCACTGAGTTCTCTGCTTGGTTGACTTTATACCCTTTTTCCTTGAGACTGATTGTTAAAAGTGTGCTTCTTCTCCAGCAGGTGCTTCCTGGAGAACATGATCCCTCTGTTGTCTCTTCGTTTGTTGTATGTTTTTGAGACAGGGTCTTGAATTCCCTCTGTAGTCAAAGACGATGTTGTATTCCAGATCCGACTGCCTCTGCCTCCCAAGTGCTGGACTTACAGGCATGTGCTGCCTTGACTGTCACCATTCTGTGGTTTGTTGTTGTTGTTTTGGCAGGGGGAGTTGGGGTAAGGTTCTGTGTTAGTTCGGAGCAGATCCTTAACAATGCCTGTCAGCACTTAGCAAATACAGTGGATGACTCCATGAATACAGCCAGAACCCCTGTTGTTGTTTTTGTTTTTGTTTGTTGTTTGTTTGACCCTTATACCTCCAAACAAGAAATAGGGAACACAAGGTGGACCTTTAGTCCCTAGGATCCTGGGTTAGGGAGATGTTGAGAAGTTTGAAGGGGAGGTTAGAAAATATTTTTGAGAGCACAGACATGCCTCAAGTGTTTCCTGAAATGCCCCAGATGAGAGTGGAGCACTCAGGTGGAGGAGTCATTCTTTCCAACTTGGAGGATGGTTAGTTCTGGCTAATGTGAATCATGTTTTACATCAGCAAGGAGTGTGCCCAGCCCATCATTCATTCGTTAAGCATGCCATGGAAACAGGATGGTCAGAGTAGTGGCTGTGCATGGGAAGCATCATTGCCTCTTATATGCTTCTCCAGTGTGTCTCCATGGTAATTGTTACTTTGGGCTTGGCTTATACTTCTTCTGTTTGGTTACTTTTTTCGATGAGGCTTGGAATGTGTGGATTTTTTTCTGCACACACACACACACACACACACACACACACACACACACTCAGTTAATAGGTAAATGAACACAAGATGGAAGAGAATGCCCTACCTCAAGGATTACTCTGGGCATCTGCAATGATGCCATCAATGATGGCATGGTAAGCAAATGCAGGTTCTTCTATTCTCTCTGTCTCTGTCACACACACACACACACACACACACACACACACACACACACACACCAAGCAGTGGGTATCAGAAAGTTCACTTTGAAAATGGTGCCCTGGTGTTTCCTTATTCACCAGGGTGTCGTTTGACCACCAGCACACTGCTGTGCATAATAACTTCCTCTCTCATCCTAGGGTTTCATTTGACTGTCATCTGGTCGCTGTTTTGCCTTCATATGGACAGCATGCCTGACAGCTGAGATTCTTTCCCCGCTGTTTCATTCTGTTTAACCATGTAGACACACACAACACAACGTACATAAAGCCCCACAGATGAGACGGCTTTGGGCTAGAAGGCAGGCCACACACTAGCATGACAAGAGTGCCCCTCGTACAGCAGACCTGGTGAGTTTTCTCGAAATCATCTAATAATCCTGTTTCATGTTGTTTATAGCAGCTTTTCCTGCCTTGCAGCTTGGTCATGAGCAGGCAGTGGTTTTAGCAAATATTAATGATCTAAAGGAGATCGCTACAGGCAAGAGTAGAATGTTCTTGCCAGGTGTGGTGGGTGGTGCACACAAGTACTCTTAGCACTTGGGAAGTGGGTTGAGTGTTCAAAGTTTATCCTTAGCTACATAATAAGTTTGAGGCCAGCTCATGGAAACCCTGTCTCAAAAGAAAATAAACTACTCTAAAAAGGTGAGGCAATTTATTTATGGCCACTAATCAGAATTAGGCTTATTTCTTCAGTCTCCTCATCCCTGAAATAGGAAAAACTTCAGGCCCCTGAGGTTCTAAATCCGGGTGTGGGTTCTACAGCTGCAGTGTAGGGACTTGACTCTGAATACAAGGAGACAGATGCAAACTGCATTTCCCAATCTGATAAGATCACAATGGCTCTATCACACATTGCTTTGCCATTTTTTTTTTTTTTTGCGGGTATGCATTATCGGCTTTTTTTTTCTTTTTTGAGCCTTGTAATTTGACCATTAGCTAGAAAAATGCCCAGAAGACCTCTCCTTTATGTACCAGCTGACCCATGACCTTAATGAGGCGTCTCTAGAGGATAGGATTGAGAGTTTTATTTGTCCTGTGTTTGGGGTTAAAAAAAAGGGAGGGGCTGCCTCCTTCAACAGTCTTTGGTCCCTAAAATAGCCCCCACTCCCCCACCAGCAGTGCTATTTACTCAGTCTCTGGGCTACTAAGTGTAGGGGTGGTCCTTGTTGACTTAAATGAGTCCCTGCAGCTAGGTGGGGCTCTCTGGAGCCCTTAGTCATGTGAGGTTGCCAGGGTAACTTAATGTCTCTGGCGCTGGAATGCTTTACGAAGTACAAAGAGGAGACTACAGAGCACATTACAACTTACAGTCATGTGTTCAATAACATGCCATCTTTTAGTAATGGGGCTTTTATTTTTACTTTATTTTGTGGGATTGAAAGATCAGAAGCCGGAAATTAGCTGGAAAGGATAAAGAAAAGGAGAATTTAAAGGGATGGAGGTGGGGGGCGGGGGACCGGCTATTTCTGTTCCTTATGCGGGTAATGGCTAAGCAAAGAGAACATCTGGCCTGGAGCAGGGCTCTGCAACATCTGGCCCGGAGCAGGGCTCTCTGCAGTACTGCTTCTAATTACCCAGTCATTTGGTCTCTTGCTAGATTAGTGACTGTGGAAGCAGCTCAGATCTCCAAACTGACAGGCTTGGAGAGCTCCAACTTAGCCTGCCACATAGTCAGAGGGGAAACGCGGAGCTTCCGGTTTCATATTTAAACCAGGATTGACTCATAATTGTAGCTGTCAGGAGGGTGATGGAGACATTATGTAATCTGGTTCTTATGGTGATATGTGTTTAAGGTTTCTGCTCTGTAAATTCCAGGGGAAATTTGGTGCCCATTGAGGGAGAGCTTGCTGACTGCTCTGTGGTGTGCCTGGGCAGGGTAATGATAGTGCAGTCACAGGTTCCTACGTCTGCCTGAGTCCAAACATGAATGAATCTCCCCCCTAAGAGGCCTTCCTGGTTTTCCGGAGACTTTAAGTGTGGATGAGGTTAGGCAAAACCTGGCAAACTTTGAAGACGCTGCTGGTCCAGTGGGAAATTTAATAATGGCAAGACCTTCAGGTCTGTACGTTTTTTGTTTTTGGTTTTTTTCCCCTTGGGCCACATAGCTGCCTTTTACTGCTTCCTGCCATTTCTAGCCTCAGAGATCTGGAAGTGGTCACCAGATGCTTCTGGAAACAAAGCTCTGGGTCTGTGGATCATTTGTTCCATTTCTCTCCCATTTGCTACTTGCTTCTCAGAGGCTCTGGGGCCTCTGGGGATGGGTGTGCATTGATTGCAGGGAGCTAGGGGAGGCTGGAGACAGGCCCAGCATTTGCTGCCACCAACAAAACAAAACAACAACACAAAACAAAACCCCAAACAACAAAAATAGAAAAGAAAAATTCAAAGGAGCCTGTTTAAAGTGATGCCAACATATTTGCTAGGGGGAGACTTGTTTTCATTTGTTCTCAGCACCCAAGCGATGTAAATTCCGTGGATGTGATGAGAAGAATTCACTGACAGAGTATCATTCCCACACCAGAGAAGTGATAAAGATGAAATCAAAACATAAAAGGCAAGTGGAGTGGGTTAACTTGTTCCTGGAGAGAGAAGAGTGGTTAGGAGATATAAGGACCAAGCTGCTGACCTTCTCTGACTGGCACAACACCTTAACTGTTTGTGTACCTTTCCTCCCTCTCCTGGAGTGCCCCCCCCATGCCACTAATACTTGGGGTTCTTTAGCTTTTTATATCCAGCGAAGATGACATTGGTATGTATAAAGTGTCATCAACATCGTAAGTTATCACCATCATCAGCACCATATCACTGTCCTCACCACCGCCATCATCACGGTCACCGTCATCAACACCATTCCTATCATCACCACTGTCATCACCATCACTATCACCATCATCAGCACCATCACTATCATCATTGTCACCATTATCCCCGTCACTAGTAGTAGTACTATTACCACTTATATTGTAACAGACTGGACCTCTTTGCAAGATGGCAAGGCCCGTACTTGCTTGTCCTACCATCAATTCAGAATTTTTGCTTAAAGTCATTCCATGATAGATATAGCTTGTGTTATTTCTGAGATTTTTTTTGTTTTGTTTTGTGTGTTTTTTTTTATTTGAGACAGGGTTTCTCTGTGTAGTTTTGGTGTCTGTCCTAGATCTCGCTCTGTAGACCAGGCTGGCCTCGAACTCACAGAGATCCACCTGGCTCTGCCTCTTGAGTGCTGGGATTAAAGGCGTGTGCCACCACGGCCTGGCAATAGCTTGTGTTATATGACAAACTTCCTTTGTCTTTCAACTTCAGTCACCCAGCTCTAAACATCCAGTTGATCAGGGAAAGTATTTTAATTAAAGTATAAACTTAAGATACTTTGTACAATATTTCCAGAAACAATTTAAACCTTTCCCTGTTCTTTCACAATCTCAGGCTGAGACATCTTTAGTTGGAAACATTGCTAATGTGACAACATGATTTCTTCTCTCCCGTGAGGCTGAAGTTTTATATGACTATTATGCAGTCACTGTAACTGGTAACATTATCAGGTGATGATGCATGGATGGGTAATTTCATGAGTTGTCTAGCCCGAGTTTATTCATTCTCCTAGTCATTGAAATGAAGAGATTGGATGTCATTCCCACTGAGATAATTCAGGGACAACTATCTTTGCAATGGATTTTTTTTCTATCCAAAAATTAGGTGCTGTTTTGTCTGTTCTTTTTTTTTTTTTTTTTCTTTTTTTCGTTGCTTAGACTAGAAGCTCCAAGTGGACTAGGGATCGCTCCTGCAATCAAAATCTACAGGAAACAGTAGCTGATGACGACAGGACATATTGTCCAGGGCCCTGAATAAGTGAAGCTAAGCATTGGATCTAGTTGCCGACAAGACACTTGTCTTAGAAACCTCTTCCCATGCCTCTATCCCAGCTCAGGTTTCCATCTTCAAGAAAAGAGTTAACCAGGGACCCAATGACTAGAACTAATATATAACCTTTGATTAAAAAAAGAATGGGGAGGGGGTAGAAAAGAGGTGGGGGGAGGGAATGGGATGGGAGGAGCGAGAGTAAACTGTGGTTGCTTTGTAAAATAAAAAATGTAATAATTTAATAATAAAAGACTGATAAATCTTTATATCATACTTTATTTGTTACTTAGGGTTGAAAATAAATAAACAGTAGTGGAAGCTTGCTTTCCTTCAACCTTTACAAACCAGCTCATCAGTGTGTCTCAGGTTGTCCTCAAACTCTTTTCATTGTTTGCCTACAAACAAATTTCAGATTCCTTATGGAGATATTCAAGGTCTACCACAATCTGGTTCCAAACTATCCTTCTGATTTTACTTCCTGTGGCTCCCAGCCTGCCCACTTTAGTTGTTTTCTTGCTTTTCCATATTGTATGCCACACATTAGTCGCTTTAAATGGCTCGGTTTACATATTTCCTCTCTTTGTATACCTTACGTTCTACTTACTTTTATGTATTCATGTGTTACTTATTTTATAACTGACACAGACAACTTAGAAGGAGGCTTATGGGTGGTCAGACTTTCATTTCTATAGTTATCAAAAGGAGGATTGTTTCGCTCATGGTTTCTGAGGTTTCAGCCCATGGTTGTACTTGGGCTTCATTACCTCATGGAAATGTGGAGATAGAGGACAACCTGTGAGAGCCAGTTCTCTGCCTCCACCCTGTGGATCCCAAGGATGCAGCTCAGGCTGTCAGGGTCGGCAGCAAATGCCTTTACCCAGTGAGCCATCTTGTCAGAACAGTTAAGTCTCTTAAAGAATGGAAAAGAGAGAACTTCAGAGGGTCCTGACAACTGACACCTTTAATAGATTGCACAGTTGTTTCTTCCTAAAATTGCTTAGCTTAGGGTTCACTTTCCATTCTTGGGACCAAAAAAAGACTTACAGCCTGGTGCGAGGAGGATTCTAGCCACGTCTGGCAATGAGGGTTGTTTTGGTCCTCACTGTTACTGGGATAGGGATGAAGGTGAAGGTGAATAAATTCATATTCTGAGTTAGATGGAGGTTTGTGGCATC
>CABHPQ010000845.1:23640-47745 GCA_902168405.1 Peromyscus aztecus | reverse complement strand
GGACCTCACGAACTAAAAAGCGTCCGCACAGCTAGAGAAACAATCAGTGTAAAGGAAGTCCACATAATAGGAGAGAGTCTTTGCCAGCTACACAGCTGACAGGGCACTAATATCCAGAATATATAAAGAATTCAAAAATCAAAGTTAAAAAACAAACAAACCAGCAAACCAAACAAAACCAAAAAATGTAAACAAATGACTCATTCAAAAAAATCGGCTTGGGATCTGAACAGAGTTCTCCAAAGAGGAAATGAAAATGACTAAGAAATATCTCAAAAAATGATCCTTGTCCCTAATGATCAGGGAAAAACCAATGGAAATAACTTTGAGAGTTCATCTTTACTCGTCACAACAGCGAAATAACCAACAACAAACACTGGAGGGCGTAGGGAACCCTCATTCACGGTTGGTGGGATTGCAAACTGGTGCGGCTACCATAGAAATCAGGATGGAGAATTCTCAAAAAGGTAAACATCTACCCTGTGACCCAGCGATATCACTCCTTGGCATAGGCCCAAAGGTCTTGACTTCTTCCTCCACATACACCTGCTCAGCCATGACCGCTGCTGCTCTATTCACAATAACTAGGACATGAAACAACTTAAACGTCCTTCAAATGGGAAGTGGATAAGGAAAATGGGGCACATCTACACTATGGAATACTGTTCAGCTGTAAAGAAAAAAGAAATCGTGAACTTATGCAGGTAAGTGGGTGGAATTAGAAAAGATCATATCGAGCGAGGCAACTCAGACCCAGAAAGAGCAAAGTCCTATCTGTGTTCTTTCTCATCTGTGATCCCTACCTCCAAGTCTTCAGATAGAAATACATAAACGAGAATAACCACAGAAACCAGGAGAGTAAAAAGGAGCCATGGGGGGGCAGCCAGGAACAACAAGAATGTCTGGACATACGTGATTTGAGGGGGAAATGGAAAAAACAGGGGGGGCTTTAACTGGGGAGGTGGAGGGAGATGAATACAGGAGAGAGGAGGGTTAAATAACGGTAGGGATGTGTGAAGAAGTCATAAGAAATCATTATTATCTAGCCACCAAATTACATATAAGATAAGCATACACACACACACACACACACACACACACACACACACACGGATACACACACATTTAAATGACATTTTCCCTTCTGGGCTGACAATGCTCTCCCCCCACCAAAGCCATACGCTATCTAAGAAAAACCCGGCCATCAGGCATGAGAAGCACCCTTCTGAGTTGTAGAGCAGGGTTGTTCCAGAGACTCCCAATACATAGCTATTGCCATTGCCCTTGGTTGCTCCCCAGAGGTTGAAGGTAAGTCTCTACAGCTGAACATACCCTATCCTTAGGACACAAGACCTAGAGGATCCAAGCTGGTTCTGACTTTCGAGCCTCCTCCATGAGGACTAGCTTTCATTGTACCAGAAGATGCCAGGCGGGCTTCCAAGGCAGGGAAGTAACCAAGAGTCCTCCTACCCAGATAGGATGCCTCTGAACCCAAACAATGACCAGCACGGCACAATCTCCTTAAGGATGCACAGTGGCATGCATAGTTACTGTTAACCAGCAGTTCTCTGATTAGACTTAAGGCCAACTCAACAAGAGAGAAATCATGCTTGGCACTGGAAACCTGGCCAAGGGCAAAGGGCTGGTGAAGTCATGGATCTTGGAGAAGGACCTGTAACCACCACTTTACTAAACCATCCCACCTCATAGCTCCATTCTAAAGATTTATCCTTATGCCCCCAGAAAGGTGTAGTTCTCACTTCTCATCAAAGAAATGTCTCATTGCAACAGACAGAGACCATTTTAGAAGACTACCACTGATCAAAACACTGAGAACAATGACCCAATGATACATCTAGAACACAGCTCCTTCACCAGAAACTCAAGGGTCACAGCAGAAGCGGGGGGCAGGAAGATTGTCAAATCCAAAGAACAGGAAGCTCGCCGTGAGATGCCCTCTCCTAAAAATGTCCGAGAAGCTACACCGAGGAAGTCTCATCAACATGGCTCTTTAAACAAGACCTGTACAAGCAGGACACCAAAAGACATGCTAACACGGAAGGGGGAATCTCATGGGGTGTCAACTCTACACAAAGAACTACAGGCAACTAGCAAATGCTGAGAGCAGGAGAGATAGTCTTCCCCAGGGAAGTGTCCCCAAGTCGGTTATCCAATACCAGTGGTCAACCCTGAAATCAAGTAACATTATATATACTGAGCAGATTATATATTTAGGAAGATATATCTCAACAACTAAAGAAATGGAAGCCATGAATTTGAGAGAGAGCCAGGGAGGGTACATGGGAAGGGTTGGAAAAAGAGAAGGGAAAGGAGGAAATGATGTAATTATATTTAATTAATTTCAAAAAACCAAGTTTATTAGTTTTGAATTTTCTCTTTCAAGGGAAACTAAAGTTTTTTATTTTAGAAATTTGTATAAAGATTAATAGGCCTAGCTCCTCAGGAAGAGGCCAGGTCCTGCTTGGCTTGGGGGCACGGCACTCCACCCCACAGTGCTCTTAGGAAACACCACCAAGTGGCAGCAAGGTCTACTGGCTTCACTGGGTAAGAAGGCTGCTCCTCATGGAAGACGACGACATGAATAAAACTGCAGTGTGGGCAGGAACTGACAGTTCCACCAAGTTGCTCTTATTCCCCATTCACAATTAATGCTCAGAACAGGTACTTTCAAATAAAAGGACCACCCAGGAAGGACCCCAGCAGGACCCTACCTTTATATCCCGGTGAACGATCTGATTGTCATGAAGGTATTTTAATCCTTCCAATATTTGCTTTGTATAGAAGCCAATCGTTTGCTCGTTGTCTTTTAATGGGCCCCATTTGGAACGAAGGAGAGCAGAAAGACTTCCTGTAAAATAAGAGAAAATGTGGGCAAAACTCATCCAAGTGGGCTCTTGAGAGCATATTAATAATGTGACACGAAGTTAATCCAGACTGCACTGGTTCTTCACAGTAGGTCAGAAACCACTCGAGTTACCTGGGCTCAGACATGAATATGATAATATCCCTATCTGAAGGCAGTCATTATCAAGTCAGTCTAAGTGAAAGGATGCTCAGTTGCTATCTTTAATCCAAGTCATGATGACGGAAGCTAACATGGTTTCAAAATTTCTTTACTATCTGCTGATGAGCTTAAAGGTAATGTCACCGATGTAACCTTTATTTTAACAGGGATAATTTCATTCAGTTTAGCTCTTCTTCCAGGCCTTGGAAATTTGCATTTCTGAAAGGAAGAAAAGCGTTATCTTACCTCCCGGGACTTGCTCCATGAAGATTTTAATGAAGCCGTTCTCACTGAAGGAGCCCAGATACTGGACAATATTTTTGTGCTTCAGATGCTTGTGCAAGGCAATTTCTTCATGCAGGGGCTGAGAGTATCTGGAAGATGTGCAAATGTCAATATGCTGAGCATTCAGCCAGACTTCAGAGTATTAATTTAAGCAATGCACACTGAAAATGCCAGCTAAATGGTGCCCATAAATAAAACCAAATGGCCACCTAAACCTTTGACCATCTAAAGCCTTTATTTCTCGTAAATTCTGTGACAATGTAGCTGTGGCTTGATCAGGAGAGAAGTGTTAGATACTGTTCAAAACTCCTTGTGTATATTAACTCATTTCTTTTAACTAAATGTACTGTTAGGGATGTCCATTTTATGACGACCCAAGATCATAAAGCTGGTGAGAGACTTAAGCCATGAGTCCAGGGGATTAGATACCATCCACAGAGCCCACTGCCCATATTAGCAATGGCATCCTCTTCTATTGGCTTCATCAACATAACTACTATTCCAGGAGGTTCCTGTCCAGGAAGGCAAAAATTTAGTGTTCATCCATAACTTCCCCAAGGACTATAAACTCCTTAGTAGAAACCACAAAACCATTTATAGTCTAATTTCTTTCAGCCCACTGATTCAAAACCCTCACCTTCTGAATCCACAAAGCCTAGCATATCATGATTTTTGCCTGACCGGCAAAATCATATGCATATTCTATATGACTATCAAATTCTGAAAGTGTTTCATATTTCTGAAATAGCACAGCACTTCTGATAGTTATATGAAGTACTGTAAATCTTATAGACTCTGAAGAAGTCTATGATCAATGAGTACTTATGTAGTTATTACATAGTTTGTCAAATAATAAAATTTCAACAAATCAACTTGTAACGATTTAATTGGCTTTCATTGGTAATTTGTGACAGCATCTGGTCCAAAGAGACAGGAGCTTTGCTGGATAGGGCAGAGCAGCCCAGGTTTAACGTAGTGTAAGCAGGAATGAGAAAACAGCATGGTGTAAAAAGCAACTGGCTGACTTCAGGTCATTGTCCTTGCATGTGTCAAAGTGGAGAGAAGAATGTCCTTATTCTGGTGACTTAGACTGGCTGGGCTCCTTTGATCGATGCTGTAAATCTGCTTTTCTTGTAGAAATACTGGCCCATTTGGGAATTTGACTACCATCTCTCTCTTGATTTAGAGAAGGGTTAGATCTTACAAAGAAAGAGATTAGGTGGAGGTGACATCAAACCTGAACATGAACGATTCTATTTCGATCTGTTGCAACCTAGTATAGGCAGTCTAAATCAATAGCCTTCCGTAAGCTTTATTTAATATAAACTAAATATGTTTGGGTATCAGTAACCATAGATAGCGATTCAATGCTAGTCTCTAACACACACACACACACACACACACACACACACACACACACACACACACACTCTTATACAGTAGAGGCTACCAGCATGAAAGTCTTTAATTACACTAAAGCATAGTCAATGCACACTTGATACCTCCCACTTGCTTCAGGCATACTCTTAAGGAATGTTCAGATCTTTCAGTGACAAATTCAGCTAGACAGCCTGGAGCTTTTTAAAAGGCAGTAACAAACAGTAACATTCAGTGCTGAATGGTGCTGTCTTCATGCAGCTGTGCAGGGTAAGTTCTAGCTCAAGCACGTACTTTATGAAGATCTAAATTCACTTACTTGAGGTAAATTTTTATAATCCTTTTGAAATAAATGTTTACAATTTTTTTAAAAAAATTTTATAATATTTCTCAGAAAGCTGGCAAGAAACAAAGGAAAAATTCTTATGTCTCAGACATACTACTTCCCCCCCCTTTAGAATTACTACAGGAGTTCAATGGCAAGCTTTAAAGTGATCCATCAACAGTTTATCAGCTAGAGACAGCAAGAGCACGTTTGTGGCTAGAGTTTTCCTGCCCGGCCCACGGTCAGGATAAATCTCTTTCACCTGCCAGTCCCACAGCCGCTCAGACCCAACCAAGTAAACACAGAGACTTACATTGCTTACAAACTGTATGGCTGTGAGAGGCTTCTTGCTAACTGTCCTTTTATCTTAAATGAATCCATTTCTGTAAATCTATACCTTGCCACATGGCTGGTGGCTTACCGGCATCTTTACATGCTGCTTGTCCTGGCGGTGGCTGGCTGGCAGTCAGTGACTCCCTCTGCCTTCCTGTTCTTTTTATTCTCTCTGTTAGCCCCGCCTATACTTCCTGCCTAGCCACTGCCAATCAGTATTTTATTAGCAACACATTTGCCATACAGAACATCCCACAGCACACGTTGATATGGGATGAGTTGAAACAAGAACTATTAATGTACAGTAGTATCAATTGTTAAGTAGCGAATGAACCTCAACTGTGAAGACAAAGTCTCTTCTGGAGAGATGGAAGACACTTAGAGACAAATTCATGATTGCCCTTGACATGTCCTAGTGGCACAGGCTGTCTCCTTCTACAGATCCAGAAGATAAGGATCACCAATCTGACATTGGCAACCAACTCACTTCATCATGAACCAAAAGCATCCTACCTCCTGACCCTCTATTGAAAATGAAATTACAAAGGTCTACATTTAAGGTTAAGAGAAGCAAGCATCCAAATCCCACTATTTAAACCAAGATCAAAACTAAACAATACTAATCAAGAGTCCAGTTGAGCTAAGGGTAAATACCCCTCTCCAACATGGAGACTGTCATACACACTCAGCAGTTCTCTCCAGTCTAAGTGCAAGATATACCTGAGGGTGAAATCATAACCTTTCAGGTCAAGAAAGTGGGCTACAGCCAGGTGGTGGTGGAGCATGCCTTAAATCTCAGCACTCAGGAGGCAGAGGCATGTGGATCTCTGAGTTTGAGGCCAGCCTGGTCTACAGAGTTCCAGAACAGCCAGGGTTACACAGAGAAACCCTGTCTTGAAACCACCCCCCCCCCCCAAAAAAAAGAAAAGAAAGTAGGTTAGGTTACATTAGGGAAATGGCAAGAAATAGAAAAAAGGAATGATGTCATCAGAGATACTCCATATACTTAGCTTGGAAAAAAACTTTCTCATCTGTAAATTTCTTCAGGCTCTACTGTTAATCACCTAGGCTAGTATTTCCCAGCATTATTTTGAGGTGTGTGTGTGTGTATGTGTGTGTGTGTGTGTGTGTGTGTGTGTGTGTGTGTCGGGGGTCTCAGTACGTGGCCCAGGCTCGTTGGCCTCCAATGGGGACCTGTTGCTCCAGTCTTCTGATGGCTGGATTGCAGGTATGCACCCTCACACCTAGCCAGCTTGCCTCTTCTAGACAGTGTCTTACAGACGATCCATGTCCAGGAGTACCCTTAGAGCTTCTGGATGAGCTTGGCATCTTTAAAAGCTCCCCAGTCGCCTGGTACACAACAGCTAGATAGAGAAGAATATCGACAGAAATGAATAGTTCAGGGATGTGTAGAATGCTAGTGGAGGAAGTCAATCTGTGATTACCAACCAGCTAGGGAGAGACTGTGAAAACGCTGTGAGACCCATAACTTCTCTTAAAACCAACTCTGACTCATTAGCCAAGTATTTTTAGAAATGGAAGGAAATGTAGAAAGGACTTGCTTAGTGATGGGCTGGGCCTAGTACATGCTAAGCCAGTGGTTCTCAACCTTCCTAATGCTGCGACCCTTTAATGCAGTCCCTCATGTTGTGGTGACCTCCAACCATAACGTTATTTCCGTTGCTACGTCATAAGTGTAATTTTGCTACTGTTATGAATTGCAATGTAAATACCTGATGTGAAGGATAGCTGACATGAGACCCCTGTGAAAGGGCCGTTGGACCCTAGGGGCTGTAACCCAAAGGTTGAGAACCACTGTGCTAAGAAGCAACTGCCTTAGCACTGAGCTATAACTCCCAACTGTAAGTAACTGCTGCCACTTTGGGGGTTTGGTCCCAGGTTTTGGCACCAAAATGTGAGTTTTGCAACTCTGGGGGAAAGGTATCCTGACTACTTGGGCAGCCAGGTGACCCCTCAAGCTGCTAGGACAGCTCAGCCCTGGAGGTACCTGGGATACCTTGAGCTGCTAGGACAGCTCTGACGGCTGGAGCTGCAATGAGACAGCTCAGCCCTGGGAGGTAAGGTATGCTGACTGCTTGGGAGACTCAGGCCTGGAGCTGCTAGGATAGCTCAGCAGGGAAGGGTATCTTGACTGTTCAGGAATCAGGCTATACCTGGTGTGGTGGGAATGATCTGCTCTCAGGTACATCAATCCTGCTTCTCTCCTGGAGAGCCCCTACAGCTGAGTTTTGCTCAGCCCCCACTTAAGGGGGCTTCCTAGCAAAGCTGTGCTTCTTTTCCGGCCTAAGATATGGCTTCTTTTTGCTTCCCTTTGCAAAAGGGGAAAACCCTGCAGAAATGTAGCAATCTCCTCCTGAAAAGTGTTACTTTTTCAGCTCCCCCTTGCTCAGTCCCCTGAGGGACTCCTCGGCAAGGTTCTTCTGTTCAGCTCCCCCTTGCTCAGTCTACTATGGAACATCTTAGCAATCTTCTTCTCTGCACTGGCGAATGAAGAAGATCTTCACACCCAAAACTCTTTTGAGAAAAAGTCTGAGATTTATTTGGAAAGGAGGAGTCCAGGAGAGTGGCTGTCTCTACCTACCATGGTGGAAAGAACAGCCCACAACTGACCAGGCAGAATGTCTTGGGGGTGGAGTCAACTAGGGATTGGTTAGTTTTTTTTCTGCTCAGGGCTTGGTTAGTTATGTGGATTAGGGGCAGAGACGGCCCTGATTTCAGAGCCAAACTGTGTTTCTTCCCCTGGTTCTGGGCTCTAGGGTCAGAGTGAGTTTATTTAGCCAGCCCTGTTTCCCTACACCAGCTACCCGAAGAAAGCATGGGTGCTGCTATAATTCTTCCTTGTGGATGGGGATTTGGTGTACTCCACTGCGCACCATTCACACCCACCACCATACTTTAGTAATTCTCTTACTAAAAAAAATGGCGACTTACCATCTTTTCCAATAGAATATACAGATTCCTTCTAGGGCACACGGCTAGAAATACCTGTTTGCTCTACCTTCGCACTAGCACAGTTAACAAGAGGCTACCAGCACTGACTGTTTAACGGAAGGGCCCGCCATGCGGGTTATTTTCAAACACGTACACTGACTGTATCTTTACGAATAGGAACCAAGGGCATTTTATGGTTAGTATGCTTCATGTAGATAATAGCATTTGAATAAACCTAATGTACGAGACCATTTTAGAAGCGGTTTTCTTCCAAGTGCATCCTTAAATCCATCTGGGGGGTGAAGAAAGAATGTAGCTAAAGATTACTTTAGCAACAGGGTAGTGACAACTTATTTAACTTTTCTATGTTGTTTTGGCCACATCAACCTTGAGATGCCTGTAGATTCACAAGCGGAGTTGGTACACGGGTCACCCAGGGGGTTCAGGGGAATGAGCACTCCTGTTATCATGGTCACTGGAGGGTGGTGAGGAGGACAGTCAAGAGACGCTCACAACGGAGCTTGCATTAGAATACAGTCATGGAGGGGTAACAAATAATCCATTTTCATCTTTCATGACTGTAGGAATGCTGCAGAAGGCCTAAAATGAGCCATGAGCCAGAAATACAAGCTTGAGAGAGGAATCGCCAGTTGCAGACACAAAGCCTCAGGGAGTAAGTACCCCAAAGCAGACAGCAACAGGAAATCCTGCTATCGGAGCTACTCGGTTCCCAGAATGGCTTTTTTTCCTTCAGGGGAGTCCATCGTCTGCAAGGTGATGTATGTAGAGTTGGAATTGTTTCTTCGAATATTCCTTCTGGCCCTCTTCCTTTTCCCCTCGGTGACCCATTAAGCATATCTAAGTTGTAGCTGTCCCATGGCTCCTAGATAGTCTGTCCATGGCTTCTTTTTAGTCCCCAACCCCACCCCACCCCACCCCCTGCTTTTCAGTTTTGGAAGTTCCTATCAACTTGTCCTCAACTACATCCCATCTCAGGCATCTGTCATTGTCACGGTGTTTCCGACTCCTAGCGGTTCTTGACTTCTTTCCTAGAATTCCTACTGCGGAATCTTCTGGTACATCTGTCCACATATGCTCTCCACTCTTTCAGCCGGAAGGCGCAGCCTCTTAATCAGTTGTTTTAAATCCCCAGTCTGCTAACTCCAACTTGCCATATCAGGCTCTGGCTCCCAGACATGTCAATGTCCTCCCAATTATGTTTTTGCCTTTTAGCATGCCTCAAGATGCTTTTTGGATGGTAAATGTGATGTTCCGGGCAAGAGAATCACAGTAAACAGGCCTTTACTGTGTAAAGCAGTGGGCTGTGGTAAGGGCAGGGGTGAGAGAGCAGGGGTTAAGACTGCTCCCTAGTCTTGAGCCTCAGTCACTGAGGCTGTGTCCTCAGTGCTGGACAGGATTCTACAGTGTTCTTCCCCCACATTTGGTCAGGCTCTCTGAGAACAGGCCTTAAAGAAAAGAATAAAATCCTCTGACATATTTTAAAATGGTTTCCTTTCCTCTTCCTGTAACAAACACAGCAGATTTTTCTCTTATATTCAAAATGAAGGTGTGGGAGAACTTTACAAAGTAAAACTCACGTAAGAGTGGGGTTGCCCCTGAGGGGGTCCCCTGGGATTCTTAACCCTCTGGACTCCTCCACACTGTGCCTCCAGCAATTTGTTAACCAGAGTTCAAGTTCTCTAGCCCACACTGGTTCCCACGGAGGTTCTGCTCCAGTGACTTGTGACTGTCTGAATTTGCCTCTTCTCTATCTTTCTAGTTCAGGGAGCCTGTCTCCCCTGATGGAGCTTAAAGGGGCTGTTGGTTTCTCAATTTGTTCAGAGATCTGCTGGCCGGAGGAGCGGGATGTTGCAGTTCCCTACACGGTGGATTGGAAACTATGACCGTGCTGCATCTCCATCTCTCTTAGTTATGGACCACCTTGAGCCAACAAGACCCATGCCCAACACACACAGGGTCATCCTCTTTTCTGCTTTTTGAAAAGCCACTCCCTTCCCAACTAGAGACAGGCCCCCCCTCCCCCCCCAACACGTCTTGTATGAATCATTAAAGGAACAGACCAATCTGAGATGGCATTAGCACGATGGAGTTTCCAGACAGTTCCAATCATTAGACCATCACCAAGTATTTTCTGCCCCACTATTAACAACCCGGAGCGCATTAGAATACAGCGTTTATTGGCAACAATGACCATACCTGCTGTCTCTCTCGGGGATTTCCTTAATAGCAATCCTGACCTGGTTGCTCAGGTCCCGACCTGCATAGACTATCCCGTATGTGCCTTTTCCTAACACGACTCTGTCACCGTTTTCATCATATTCGTAGTCATACTGTAAAAGGTGATGGGGGGTGGGGAACGACAGAAGAGTGAAACATTAGTTGAAAGTTGACATTTAAAGCACCATTTAAAAAATTTGTTAGTTTCAGACAGTTGAGGGCGGGGGGACAGCGCTTCTACTAGGAGCCCACGCATAATCCTTCCCCCGCGGGGTCCCGATTTTCACCCTGGAAATCTGTCAGTTTCCACCACCTTAGCTAATCCTGCCCTATTTCTCAGCTAGCATGAGCGTCCTTCAGGCCGCTTACTACCTATTTCCTGCCTTTTCTCCTCAGTCTCTCCAGTGGGGATGACTCCAGAAGTGGCTTTTCCCATCTACAAAATTCTGCCTTGTGCTGTGGGCCCAAGCTCCTCAACCGTTCACTGACTTCTCAGATGGCCTGGTGTGCTTCCACAGCTGCCTGCTCTCCTCTTTGCTCATTGTTGTCACTGTTTTGTTAGGGGCTGAACCCAAGGTGGGGTGCACGCCAGGCAAGCGCTCTACCAAGGAGCCCTCTGCTTACTCCCCATTGACCCTGTCTCCCTAACTGTTCACATATGCATGGCTCTTCTTAGAATTACTTAGCCAACGGTGGGCGCTCAGTAACTAGCTGCTTGGTAATTAAGTTGGGCTATAGTAAGAACTTTGAAAAGCAGGTGGCAAATTATTTGGATTCAGTATCAGGTTGGGAGGTAGAAATGAGAGGGTCAGAAGTTGAAGAGCAGCCTTGACTATAATCTGAGACCAGCTTGGGCTGTGAGACCTTGTTGGGGATAGGGGGAAGGTTCAATATTAGTTTAGTTTTGGTTGTAAGTGTGTTTGCCATAGGGATACTGATTTAGCCTAGAGAAGAATGTATATGTCGATGGTACTAGTCGACTTTGAGTTTCTCTCAGGAACCTAAGCATACAAAGACTATTTTTGTTAAAGTATGTCCTACTGAAAAAAAAAAAGCTGTCATAAATAAAAATCACATCTTGTAATAAAAACAGTATGATTAAAATAAACCACCTCAATGGCACTTGCTGTTTTGATGTTTTATTACTTATTTTTCTATTCGTACAAAATAAAGACATAAATCAAAAAGGCAATTCTGAAAGGGCGCTGAGTTGGGAAGCTGGCTGTTGTGTAAGGACAGGGAATTATCTATGTGATGGACAGAAAAGTGAGCACAGAATGGGGGCTGAGTACCCATTAGGGCAAGGAGGTTTCAGGTGACTGATGGCAACGTTGAGCATCCACTGTGAGTGCTCAGAGCTATATTAGACAATACTCCTATGTAGGTGCTTAATCTAGGGATGAAGGATGTCCTGTCTAGGGAAATCTGCCCGAGAGAAGGGATGTGAGGTTGGAGGACCTGAAGCAAACATCGGGGATAATCTAAGCATCTTGTTAAATGACAAATATGGAAAGAAAAAAGTGGGTGGGGGAAAGCAGGAGAGTCTTTTAAAGGCAGGATTACATTGCTTGTAAATTTTGTATTCTACTTCTATGGCAATAGGTTAGCAAGTCAGGTTGTTGCTAAGGGAGACAGCAGCTGCGTTTCAAAGCAATGGTGGGAATCCACGTAGAATCATTCTTGTTTTTGTTGACTGTCCAGAACAATCTAAACTGGGATGGGAAGAGAGCTGGCATGGAGGATGTGGGTGGCAACGGATTGGTGATTCCCCCAGTTCTTGCACTGGCAAGGGACCCACAGGGAAAGGACTACCTTTTAAATCCACACACTTTCCTCTATAACTTCATCACATCATGTAAGCAGTCACCTCATGGATCTCAGAAGCTTTTTTATTAGTATCAGGTATACTGTCTCCTTAATAACCATGAAAATACATGAATAACCATCAGCAGCATCAACAAAATGTCAAATACAGTAGGTACCAACATCTTGTAGAACAGTTCTTGCCTCTCTCAGCTCCTCACTCAATTACAACCAGGTAAGGGACAAAACTCAGGGCCTCTCCATGTCAGGCAAGTGCTCTACCCATGAGCTACACTCTCAACCCAAGAAGCTATTTTTGAAAAGAGAGAGAGAGAGAGAGAGAGAGAGAGAGAGAGAGAGAGAGAGAAAGAGAGAGAAGGAGAGGGTCTTGTGTTCACTCTTAACACAGTCCAGGACACACTGCTGAATGATACATAATACAGTGGGCAAAGTCAGGGCAGAAAAGCCCGTAAAAATGCAATGGAAACAGAGCCAAGTGAGATATGGGAGAGTTTAAAAATAACTTAAAAAGAAACACGCCAGAAAGATATGGTTTCCAATGAGACAGCTGTAACCCTCGTCCAGTCCAGCCACTGGGAAGCTTATGGCGCTACTAGGCCACAGGGTGGTCAGAGAAGCTAGGTAAGAGAGAGTTAGGGACATGGCGTGATACAGAGACTCCTCATTGGGTTTGAACTTGAAACTATCCCCATGGGCTCATCTATTTGAATACTTGGTCCCTGGCTCATAGGATTGCTCTTGCAGGATTGTGGAACCTTCAGCAACTTTGCTGGAGGAAGTAGGTCAGTGCAGCAGAACTTGAGGTTTGATCGCTGATCACCACTTCCTGTGGTAGTCCATCACCACTTCCTGTCTACTCTCTGCCCCTTGCTCCCACTGCCATGTCTTCCTCGACAGAATGGACTGCATCCCCTAGAAATGTATGCCCCACCCCCCCAAAAAAACCCCAACTGTACACCCCAAAGGACTCCGCCCCCTAGAACTCCTTCCCTTAAGTTGCTTCTTGTTGGGTGTTTGAGCACAGCAACAAGAAGCACAATGCATGCACTCCTGCAAAGGGCAGCAAAAAAGTGTTTCACTTGGAGAGCCCCAAGATTTAGTCTGAACCGGAAGTCTGTGATGACGAGAAGCGGGAAGGCAAAGAGGGAAGGGTAAGCGTCTGGGGCAGGGCTGCTCTTGGGTATCTGGACCAGATTATGGGGCAGGCGCTGTCACTCTGCAGGATGTGTTAGAAGGCAAGAAGTACAACACAGGGATTGTAGGCAGTAAGTACTAGAACCTTAATGGCCAGCTCTACTCAACTGCTTAAAGACTTCACTGTAAACCAACACATTAAATTACTAAGGTTACAGGCTCAGAACCCTTCCATAAAAAACACAGCCTTGAGTCAAAATGCACAGCCCTGAATCAAAAGGAAATATCGTTGTGTAAAGATAGAAAGGTCCTCTGAGACATGGCATCATGCTATCTTTCAAAGAGTTGTATAGTTCGTACGAATCTGGACAATTATTTCAAAACTTAAGGCTGAGAAAAGACAGTCAAGATCTTCTTGTTCAATGCTAAGGGATGGGATTATCTTAGACAAGCAGGGGTATAAAACAAGGCTGATTACTGGCAAAAATTAGAACCAGAACTCAGGGCTCTTGTCTCCAGTTCAGCGATCTATTGGGACTAGATTCGACTCTCTAAACAGGAGAGGTCTGGTCCCTAGCCAAAGGAGGCTATACCCATACCACCATTTGTTACTGAAATCAGAGCCAGGTGGTGGTGGTGCACGCCTTTAATCCCAGCACTTGGGAGGCAGAGGCAGGTGTAACTCTGTGAGTACGAGGCCAGTCTGGTCTACAGAGCGAGTTCCAGGAAAGGCGCAAAGCTACACAGAGAAACCCTGTCTCAAAAAACCAAAAACCAAAAACCAAAAAACAAAAAAACTATGAAGGAGCATCTCCTGGTCAGCCATATTCTCTAACATTTTCAATTTGTTGGGCTAAGGCACCCAAAGGCTTTATGAATGATCGAATTCCAGTTGAAGTAAAGACAAAATAATTGTTGTGCATACAAATCTCAACCATTGTTTAAAGAATCTCTAATAAAATTCTTCTTATACAGGATAGAGGTTGAGAAGAAAAGAAATTATTGTTTTTTCATACACGGGCTGAAGTTTGAAGTCCGAAGCTTCAAGTCTGTGGTCAGGAAGTGAAGGAATTCATTTTAACAAAGCAGTGTAGTGGGTAGCCATTCCAGCTTTAATCTGGAAGTCCCAACTCCCATTGAGGCTTCGGCAACTGTCACGCCTACAAGGCGGGGCCAAGGGAGGACCCTGGAGACCCGAGATCGGGATGGGCCAGCACTCTCTCTGTTCCTGGACACTAGACGGTGGAGGTTGACTGAGCAGATCTCCAGAGAATACCACTGGACTGCGATACACCTTCCCCAGACTCCGTGACCTACCTATCCCTTCATTTGTAAGTTACCCACTAAATAAATCTTCCTTTTAACTACGTGGAGTGTCCTTAATAATTTCACCAATAAAGCAGCATGCTAATAAAACAATTTAAATAGGAAATGTCAAAAATATTTAAGAAACATCATCAAAAATGTATATTGGAAGGTTATATACTATACAAAAATGTAAGTTAAGGCTGAATGATATGTAGCCATGGCTAAGAAAGGGCACTGAAAGGAAGAATCCAGGTGGCTCTCAGCATCCTTCAGCCCAGAAGAGGACTCTTAACCATTCACAAATGCTATGCTAATGGCACAACTGTGATGGAAAGAGGTACAATGGTAAACTGAGTCCAAACTTTCAAAATAAAAGATGCTTGAATTCTTGGGCAACGCTGTAAAGCCTAATGAGAATATCCTAGAAATCATTCTCTGCCAGAGACTTTAAATTATTCTGATGAGACTCAAGGGGCAGACCTATAAGAGTGTTTTCTACCGCAAAAGCTTGGCATGCCCAGGCTTAGTGGAGAAGGGTACATTGGGAGAGTTGCGATGAGTCAGAGCATCATCACACATGCATGCTAATTTTTGAGAGGTTAGCTGATTTAGCAGAACCCTCTAGATGTTCCTAGGAAGAAACATTAGACTCCTGCTCCTTATTTAATGGGTCATGGTGCTTTTGATAGGCTTGCCCAGTCAGGAAGGGCCTCTCCTAACACCCACCCCATATGCTAGTACTGAACAGAGTTCTTTGCAACGTGATCTACTTCTCTTTTACACAACAGAAGACTAAGGATCGACAAATTCATCACAAATCTAAGGTAATTAAACCTAGGCTATGTGGTGAATACAGTGAAATTAGTTCCTACTCCCCAAACTGGTGGTTTAATCAATCACCAAGCAACCTTGTCTAACTATGGTAACTGTAGCCTGGCTACAATACATACAGATTTTTGTTGAAATATATTTAGTTCCTCAAAGGAACAAATGAAATAAAAGGTAGATGTTGCTAGTTTAAAAAAAAATAGAAAGAAAAGTCAGCAACGTGTGGCATTGCAAAAGATTTTATGAATTTTCCTGCCTAACCCCTTCAGAATTTTTAGTGATCATTCTCATTATTTTTACTCTGACAGTTGCTTTGCATCAAGAGATAGCAAATCTAACACAAATAAAACAGATGCTAAGGGTCAAAAGAACACTAAAATAGGACTTGAGAGATCTAGTTCCAATACAATCCTTTGATCCAAAAATCTAAAAGTACCGAATGTAAAAGACATACAAATAAGTATCGTTATCTACTACTTCTATGACCAGCAGGCTAATACATTGAGAAATTTTTTTTTTTCAAGATCAGACCTATCATCTTTGTATAGCTTCAAGAGGCATAGGGCTTCTTTATCAATATAAAATTTATGCAACCACTAGATAATCATAGATGCTAACCACAGATAGCATTAATGGTTAGTTAGCAAATTAAAATTTTCTTTCAACTGTTACTAACAGTTTATTTTTTTAAGTTCAGTGAATGGGATGAAATTATCAAAATGATCTAAAAAGTATATATACTGATCATAGGTTTTAGTTTATAGTTTTGTCTTGTTATTTTTTTTTCAATTTCAATGTTAATGTTAGTTAACATGTAAATTTCAAGATGGTGGCAGTGCCACACACCTGTAATCCCAGCATTTAGGAGGTAGAGGCAAGAGGATCTGGAATTCAAGGCAGCCTTGACTACATAGTGAGTTCAAGGCCAAACACGTATAGAAAGTGATAAGAGATTTCATCATCTGGAATCTTCAGTGAGTGTTTTTGTTGGATTTGAACAGAGCCAAGAGGAGACTAGTTAAAAAGAAGTAAGGGTTCTGTGGCCCATGCTTTGAGGTCAGTTAACTCCTTCATAGCCAAGGCATAGTTAGTCACTATCAGGAGAGTAAAATATGACAGCTCAGTTCCTGTGAGGAGGAAGTGACCAGTGTTTGCTTTTCAGCTATTTTAAAAGCTTTATTACGATTATTTTTATTGATGTATAAGTGAGCATTTCTGTATGAGTGAATGCCATATGTGTGCCAGTGTCTGCAGGGGCCAGAGGGTGGCTTGGGATCCTTGGGAGCTGGTGTTACAGGCAGTTGTGAGATGCTGGACATGGGTGCTGGGAACTGAACACAGGTCCTCTGGAAGAGCAAGATGCCTCGAATCTCTAAGCCATCTCTCCAGCCCCTCTTATTAAAGGAAAATTTAGACTCCGATCAAGTGTCTCCATGCTTCACATCATTACTCAGTGATGAACCTCATCCCTCATCCCTTCCCATCCCTCATCCCTCATCCATCCCCATCCCTCTTGAAGTCAGCTTTCAACTGCTCATTTGTAAAATGTGTGGTTACTCCAGTCATTACCTCCAGGGAGTCACCTTCACAGTCCCCTTCCTCCGTGCCTCTGCCCTTCTCTTCGGTGATGGTATTCACCATTTCAAAAAACCTACAATGAGAGTTGGTATTCATCGTACACATAATGTCAAATGCATATGCTTCTTCTCTTCACTCAGGAAACCCATCAAAAGTTGACAATATCTTAGGTGGAAAAATCATTTGGGGCACTAAACCCATCAAACATCCTGCCTCAGCCCAGCCTCAGAACTTATATATCAGTCAATGGAATGAGGTAGTCATGGAACACAAGACTTGTTTATAAAGAAGTACCGAACAGCCCATGAATCTTAGTGACTACAATACCTGTATCTAACTGGCAGCCCAGCACAGATCAGTGTGTTGGTTGATCACCCTGCTGAGGATCAAATGGAAGAAGCAACGGGAAGTGGAACTGCCCCACGGGGCTAGCCCCAGATGGGCTCTGGTGAATGAGTATCAGAGTCTCAGTTCTCTAAAGTGGAAAGGCCTTCAGCCTAGCCATTGTAAGTAAATAGATCCCAAATCGACTTCAGAGCAGAAATCAAGAACCAGGAGTCTTTAGGCAAATTAACCATCAGGATCAGTTTGTGTGTTTTAGGGGGCTGTGGGGTGTAGGGGCAGGAGTGCAAAAAGAAATCTCAGATTGGTAGGATTTTTGTAGGATTTCTGACTGCAAACAGTAGTAAATGTAACATGGCCCTAGAACACTGAGGCTAGACAAAGTCATAGAAATGTTGAGAATGTGAAGTTGGCTATCAGATCAAGATTACAGGTTTCTATGTGACCTTAGGCAAGTTCTTCTACTCCTCCGGATGCTCAGTTGTAAAGCAGGGGATATGCCCATATCAAAGGCTGGGAAGATACTTAGAGCAATACTTGTAAAGAGCACTGCATTCCTTAGCATTACTGTTGCTTTGTTGATGCTATTGCTGTTAAAACAAAATAAAACAAAACCAAAAATAGTTGTATCTGGATATTCCAGAGTGTCTAGTATCTGTAAATTTGATCTCAGTTACTATATCTTCTGCCTGAGCACTTCAATATTATACACGCAGGTCCTATAAATACAGTCTGAGACACGGATGTGAACTAGGCAGACTGGCTTATCTCTGCTTTGGTGACAGAGTCATCTCTCTGTTTTTCCTTCCTTTTTTGTTGTTGTTTTTTGTTTGTTTGCTTGTTTTGTTTTCAAGACAGTTTCTTTGGTTGGCATCAAACTCAGACATCCTCTTGCCTCTGCCACTCGAGTTCTGGGATTAAAGGTGTGCGCCACCACCGCCCAGTAAGCCATCTTTCTTTTGATGACATTTTTTTAAATGCTTGTTAAGTTTTATTTCTGAAGTCAGTTTCAGAGCCAAGCAATGGTAAGTGAGAAATAAATTTGTCCCCTACCCTCTAAGCAAAGTTGAGGCCAGTGGTTCACATATGAATTAAGGGACACACTGTATACATGGGCTGCTGGCTTCATAGGCAGGGCATGCTATATGCAAGGCTAAGCACATGGGCAGTGCTGTGAGATGCTGTGTATGCTAAATGTATTGCTCTGCTTGGTTAATAAATAAAACACTGATTGGCCAGTAGCCAGGCAGGAAGTATAGGCAGGACAAGGAGAGAGGAGAATTCTGGGAAGTGGAAGGCTGAGTCAGAGAGATGCCACTAGCTGCCGCCATGAAAAACGAGATGTAAGGTACCGGTAAGCCATGAGCCAAGTGGCAACTTAGAGACTAATAGATATGGGTTAATTTAAGAAATAAGAACAGTTAGCAAGAAGCCTGCCACAGCCATACAGTTTGTAAGCAATATAAGTCTCTGTGTGTTTGCTTGGTTGGGTCTGAGTGGCTGCGGGACTGGCGGGTGAGAGATTTGTCCTGACTATGGGCCAGGAAAACTCTAGCTACAAGGTAGAGCAGGCTATCATGTGATGACTTTACCTATTTCTGTACCTCATTTTATCTGTCCATCCACTCATGTATCCACCCACTCAACAAATATTCATTAAACATCTAGGGCCGAGAACTCTTCTGCCTAATGGGAACCAATGAACGAAGGCTATTTTGGAGTGTGCAGCCAGTTTACAGAGCTTACTTGTGACTAATTTCTTTTATTATTGAAAACAGTTTTCATACAATATATTTTGATCATGTTTCCCCCCTCCCCCAATTCTTATCCTCCATTCCCATTGTACATTTCTTGGAGGTCAATGGCATGAAAAGGAAACAAGACAAAATCCCATGATTGATTGGAATAAGAGTAAACTCTGAGTAAGACTGAACATTAAAAACAAAAAAAGTTAGAAACAAAAGTAAGGTCAATTAAGAGGGAAAAGAAAGCAGAAGAACTTTTTAAATGGCTTTAGAGTTAAACATTAAGACCTGAGAGCCTGAGATGAAGACACACAGCAGCCATTGGTGGAAAACTACTCACTATGACCATCGTAACAGAATGTAACAGAGTGGAATAGCAGTCTACTGTACACATCAGGAGCATGGATTCGAACTCACCTGTGCCTGGGTCAAGTCCCCAGTTTTATCCTTATTGGTTATAAGATTTTAAGGTAGTTACCTCTCAAAAAGTTCTATTCTTCTTCATTTATAGAAGATGGTAATTATACCTATCTAATAGGATTTCACTAAAGATTAAAACTGATATCATGTCAGGGATGAGCATCAAGATAAAAGCAATTTACTGTTTACTGAATCAGCATCAGTCATTTATTATAGTGAGTATTTGAAAAAAGAACAACCCTCACTAAAATTTAAGTCCAGACTGGCTTTTGCCTACATTTTGGCTTCTAAGTGGCCATCTACTTCTCTTCTACCTTATTGCCCATCATTGTGTTCTAATATGAATTATTTAACTAAGCAAGGGAAATATATTGGGGAGAATATGTTCATAGGTTTTTGGGTTATCTCTTCTACCGGTATAGACCAGATCCTAGGCTATGCCCACCAGAGAATCCAGTGTAATTAGTCTAGAGTGGGGCTCAGGTACTTATTTACTGCTTACCAGGTAGCTCTGCTAGGAGGTAGGGTTAAGGGTGTCCATTGCAGACAGCAGTGAGTTCATGCTAAATAATCTGTTCGTGGAAAAATCTGGCACTCATCTATAATAAGTAAGCATTTTAAAAATGAGGTGTGGTATTAAACAATTAACCGGTATGCCTTGGCTAATGTTTTATTTGTGTAAAATACACTGTGACTAAGCAAAGGCTTGATTTGTTAAATAGAAATCCTAAGTCCAACACCACATGCTTATAAAGCAGTATTAAAAATAAAGCGGCTGCACACCCGCCTCACCACCAATTTTTCAGAGGCCGCGTGTGCTGTTTTACTTAGTGAAGACGGCCCCTTCCACACAGAATGGCAAATAGGTACCTTTTACAGTGAAGCTCTGTGCAGAAGTAGATTTGGAAATCATCAGAATTGTGAAGCACGTAAAGGAAACAGCATCGTTCTTCAAACTTGGAGATACTGAAACAGACAAAACCCCACTTTATTCAGACCAACACCAGCACTTCCACAGATCTCTAATGAAAAATCAAAATAAATATTTGTTAGAGCCAACCCTGCTACGGCATCACTCTCATTTATAACAAGAAGTTATAAACAGCACTTTTAAGACTGATATTCCCCAGATCATAATACTAAAATTACGTATTATTCCTACTCATCTTTGCAGAACAGGGCCGCTCTGGGGTGCTGGAAATACATATAAGCCACATTTTGATTTGGCATGGGAAGGAGCCCTGCCTGGCACAGCCCTGACCTGTGCAGAGAGAGAAGCACACATCCCAACTGGCTGACTAGCCTTGGCGATTCTGGGCCTGTGGGACGTGTTTTCAGAGCTAGGAAGGCATTGTTTGTACAGGCAGCAAAGTCGCTGCACTAGCTGCAGAGATTTTAAAGGAGAGTGGAGCAACATGAACCAGCACTTGGTGTGGAACTAACAAGTCCTTTACTTTACAGCAATGGTTCTCAACTTGTGGGTCACTGACCCCTTTGGGGGTCGAACAACCCCTTTCACAGGGGGTCGCCAAAGACCACTGGAAAACACAGATAATTACAATTCATAATGGTAACAAAATTACAGTTATGAAGTAGCAATGAAATAATTTTATGGTTGGGAGTCACCACAACATGAGGAAATGTATTAAAGGATTGCAGCCTTAGGAAGGTCGAGAACCCCTCTTTAGAGCAACGTGAACAGTTTTGAGTTGGCAAATTAGGACACGCTAGTTGATGCCAGGGGTTGGCCAATGTTTTCTGTAGTGGTCCAGAGAGTAAAATATTGCAGGTTGTACAGGCCAAACAACTCAGTTCCACTATTGGAGCATGGAAGCCTTAGATACCAAGGAGACTGTAGCAGTTGTCTAGCAAAAGTTTATTAATAAAACAAGCAAAGGTCCCTATTGGGCCCATGAACGTAACTTCTCAGGCCATATCATCACCTTTGCACCTGCCATCTCTTCATCTTGGAGTGCAAAGGTTCATTTGCTTTTTGACAAGGGTCTTCCTATGTGCCTTAGGATGCCGTCAAGGTCACCACAAAGTCCAGACTGATCCTGAACTCATGATCTTCTTGCCCTAGCCCAATGAATAGCCCAAGCATGACAGGCATGGGCCAGCATGCCCAGATTTTATATTTTCAATCTTTGAAAACTGATTCCAGTCATCACCTAAGACCCAGATGCAACCCTTTCCTCTCTCGCTTTACTATTTCCGCTCCAGACGGAAGGACTCCTCGTGCGTCTCCTCTCTGAATGTATTTCCAGCACGTCATCGCTCATCTCATGCTACATGGCCACCGGTTGTTAGGTGCGTGTTGACTCTTCCCACGTGACTGTGAATGACTCAAGAGGGCTTTGTCACTTTGACATCTTCAGCCGAATAGGACTCAGCATGGCACACAGCTGGTGCTCCTCTATAAATGCCATGGGCTTGAGTGGGCCACATTTTCAGGAGCTGCAAGGCAAACTGCTGACCTACTTGGATTGCTCCTTAGCTTGTCATCACCCCGATGAGGTGAGATGCACAGTTACTGTACTAAATGAGTTGCCAAAAAAAGGCAGCAGTAAATACAGAGTACCTTGCTAATGAGTGGTTTAAGGATTAAATATTAAGAGTGTAAAGCTTTATTTGAGAAGGTATTGATTGGACAGTCATGAGTCAGACTCATAATCTCGCTTGTTCCTATTCAGATCATTCATGAGGTAACAGGTAGTTCTACCAAGCAAACTAAAATTATCGGTGACTCACTGCTCTACCAGTTCATGCTCTAACAAAACCAATTACTGTTATTGCAAAAGCAACAGGATGTTGCACAACCGGCCTGCAGAAGTCTGTTGTCTCCCATTCCCATTATACGTATGTGTGTGTGTGTGTGGGGGGGGATAAACAGTAGTAAACACAATTTGGCTTGAAAGTTGAGTGAGTTGGTGTGGAATAGGCTTCTAAGATGATAAAGTTCCAAACACTTAACCGCTGACCCCGCATTCTGGCCCCTGACCTTTTTTCCTAATTCCCAGGGAGAGCCTTTTTTTTTTTTTTCCTGAGCCACTGGCAATATGACAAGGTTTTAGAACCGAACTGAAATTTGTCACTGTGACCTCGCAAACACAATTGCATCAACGGTGACCTTGGGGAAAAATTTCGTGAATTCCCTACTCATATATCATCATTAATACTAGATCCAGGGCATAGCCTTGGAGCTGTTCTGTAGACCTCCTGGTCACCTAAAGGATAGAATGCCATCTTACAGCCTTAACCAAAAGTTCAGCCAGCTGGAGAGGACGTCCACATGGCTCCCTTTTAGCCGCATGTCGATTCCAGGCCACAGTTCACATTGACCCCAGAGTGATGAACGTGGGGTCAGTTCAAGGATCCACGATGGGGAGGCGCTCTTCACAGCAGGGGCAGAGAAGCTGATGGCTGAGTTTTTATAACAAAGAAGGATCCCTGAAATGTTTTTCCAGTTTAAATTATGATGTAAAGTCCTATCTGGGCTATGAATATTTTAGGAGAACGTCTTCTAAATACACAAAATGTCCCAGGGAAACGTACCTTACTCCCCTGACGGAGGAAGCGCTGAAGTTCCACTCATGTATACCTTTCTGGAACATAGGAGAAAAAGAGCAACGGCAAAAATAGTAAGTCGTCCACATGAGAAATAATGTCATAAAACAATTCAGTTTTACTATTTTTATTAACAGTCATTTTTCCCGATGCCTAATTCTTCATGAGAAATAAATTATCGTATGGAGCCTGCAGTTCGGTCTGAGCTCACAAGGGTGATGTTTACGTAATAATTCCTTTACTTCAAGACAACAGCTTTCAAAAAAACCTGGAAGTCATTGCCATTAAATTTAAACCTTAATTTTAGTTGTAACTAGTATCCTTTAGGTAAAACCCAAACCAAAACAACAACAAAAAACTGATCGAGGTAATTAGATTGTAACAATTTGTTTTCTTTTTGTATACTTGACAATTATTTTCCATGGGTGTACGTATTTGTGTGTTTGGGTACACGTGTGGGGTCTGCAAGCACATATATGCAAATGCATGTGGAGGTCGGCGGATAGCCTCACGTGTCTTTTTTCTGTTATCAGTCACCCGCGCGGTGACGGTGATTTCTCCATTGGCCTGGAGCTTGTCATTTGAGCCAGGAGGTCTCCACCTCCTGTCTCCACCTCCCCAGGGATTTGCCTGTCTCCATCTCCCCAGGTCTGGGAGTGCAGGCGCAGGTCAGCTGGCTCTTTCTAGGTTGGTCCTGGGTGGAGCTCAGCTCTCGTTTGTGTCGAGCACTACACTGACTGAGCTAGCTCCCCAGACTGAACAATATTTATTTTCTGAGAAAAAAACCCCAACTGATCTGAATAAAGTCTCTGTAAGGTTTTAAA
>CABHPQ010000845.1:9205-23540 GCA_902168405.1 Peromyscus aztecus | reverse complement strand
ATCTTCTTACCTCAGCTCCTTGAGTGTTGGGAATCCAGAAGTGTCCTACCACAGCCAGCCTGGAATTAACTTCAGGTAAAATTTTCAACTGAACTGGTCATTGGTGTGTTTCTTTTTTTCAGAAATTAATGTGCGTGTGTGAGAGTGTTTATGCATGTACAGAGTGTCTATTACAACTCTAAGGGATTATTACCTAATTTATACAAAGCTTAATATGCTAGTAATGTTTGAACATGAAAAACTGGGTTATTATGTGATAGACAGATATGGGTGATTCACAGAGTCCATATTTAAAAAACTGAAAATTTAATCTCTCAATTATGACTACACATATCATAATAATTATCAGATAATTGTTCTTAGATTATTTTCCCTATACAAATGTTTGGAAATCTCAACATCTCCCGAACTGACATATTAAGACGCAATGAATGGGGTATTCTTGTACTTAAGCCTACCTAACCCAACTGGTATAAGACCTGCACGCTAGTTCAGATGGCCATGCCCTTTACCCTGGTTTTCAATTATTCCTCTTAGCAAAAGCTAACTCCAGGGTCCACATCCTAACCACTCATGCTCCCTGATGAAAGAAGGCTGCCAGATACTCTGTCATCAAACTCACAGTTTTGGGTAATTATTCAGAACATCCAAGTATTTTTTTTTTTTTAAACTTTGCTAGACAGTCCTATAAAAATGACTCAACAGGATCCAATTTCTCTTTTAAATTGTCAGTCAGATGCCGAACTGAACTGACTTCCTTTACCAAGCACCCAGGTGATTGTTCCTTCTGCAGGAGTCTGACAGCTAATTAGAGTTAACTTCTTCTACAGAACTCTGGGTGTATGAAAAGACCCACGGGTTGGCTCTGAACTTACGCTAGGCAATCAACAATGTCTCAAGCTCTTCCACCAAACCAGTGACCTTACATCTTGTGACCATCAACAATGACAAACATCATCAGTCTTGCTAATACCTATGACAAAGCCTGCCTGGGATTCTTTAGAAGGTCTCCCTGTCTGGTCTCATCCTTTAATAAGGATAAAACTACCCTAATTATTTTCTTAACTATACCCTCAGTAAATATTATAATAGGAATAAAAAAATGTTTGGCCACGACATAAAATTAATAGCATGATAAAACCACTAGGAAAGCAAGCTCTTACCCACTGCTATGAGGTTGCGGTCTTGGCTGGGCTAGTGTAATGGGATGCTCAACTCTGCAGCTCTGAAGTGGCCCAGAGCTCTTCTCTTGGCAAAAGCAACTCAAAAAGCTACAATTTCTATTCCACAGCTCCTAAATCTTTGCTAGGGCCATACAACCAGGAGTGCAGACAGATCCTCTCAAGTCTGATGCAAATTACTCAAAAGCTAACGTCAGAGCACCTTACTGGGATTTGAGCTGAGTCGGCGCACAGCAAGGTCTATCGTCATGAGATTCAGGGAAGGAAGACAGCGTAGAAAGGCCTAGTAGAGAGCCGAAGGCATGAGCGAGTCACTAAAGCACCTACCTTTCAAACACAAAGATCCAAGTTTGATCCTCAGAACCCATGTAAAAATGCCAGGGAGTGGCAGGTCCCATGCAATCCCATCACTGTGGAGGCAGAGACAGGAGGATCCCTGAACCCCACTGCCCTACCATTCTAGCCTAACTGGTGAGTGCCAGGCCATTCAGAGACCCTGTCTCAAAGGAGGTGACAGCACTCATGAGGATGCTACCTGAGGTTGTCCTTCAGCCTTCACACACACACACACACACACACACACACACACACACACCTGTGTGTGTGTACCCATACACATATGTGCACTGGTAAACACATGAAATGCATATATACACATACATTAAAAAAAGAAAGGCCACATACAAAATAACCAAGTACTGGGCAAAGCCTTCACACACATACACATGCGTGTGTACCTGCACACATACATGGACTGGTATACACATGAAAATGTGTATATACACGTACATAAAGGACAAAGGAAGGTCACATATAAAATAACCGAGTACTGGGCAGAGGCAAATTAAAGTTGCAGCCTCTGCTCTCAATCGGACATGTAGCTTCTAATGTCTGTCAACCTCAGGTCAGTGTCTCAATAACTCTATAACCCAGAGGCTTCGCTGCTGAGCTGTTTACTGCTCTCACACAAGGCATCCTTACCTCTAAAGCCCGCTACTGAGCTGTTACCCAAGACCATGGTCAAGATTGGAAGTGGGGAGGAAAGCAGAGCCGGCTTGGATGGCGTGCAAAGCAGCCACTGAACACAGCAAGCTTAGACACAGGTAAGGTGAGGCTGGCAAACCAGCTTATCTATAGCCCTGCTCTGGGAGAAACCAAGGAGGGGTTTCCTGGATAGACTGAGCTGATTCAGTAGGAAAGGGGCGGAACGCTTCCGGAATATCTGGTTCCTCCAAGACTGCCCTGCCAGAACACCTTTCCTATACAGTGCTCTTCAGCTCAGGGCCGAAGGTGCAGTCACTATACAGCAAGAAGCCCCGCCTGCACGGTGAGAGGGACTCAGACCACAGGGAGGCACTGGTGAGCTGCAAAGGGAATTACAAGGGTCCAAGGATGTAGAGTTGGAGTGATTAATTAGCCTCAGCAGACTCCACACCATGTTTACCTATTTGAACCAGCACACCGCACCGTTTTCTAGGAACTGGTCCCTTCTGGATCCTGTGCCCCCACCAGAGCAAGAATAAGAACTAGGAAGTAACAATGAGGATGACAATAATAATTTAATAATTACACTTCATCAGGCCTTATTGCTATCTGGGGTAATAGCTGTTTCTCCCTAGTCCCTTCTCCTCCTTCAGAAAGCCATCTCAGAATTCCTCAGGATAGGGAATACCATGTCCTTATTGTTTGGGCTGTTTTACTTGGGATTTATAGCTGAACGTAGCATGAATGGGTGAGAGTGTCTACCTGAAATTGGGTAAGAATGCTCCTTCACACAATTTACATATCCTCTCTACCTGGCCACTGGCTAGACCTAGGGGGCAAGACAGCAGGCAGCCTTTAAGTGAGGAAGGGTCCCTGGCAGCCACACTAGCCATCAAGGAGCCACAGCACAGGCCAACGGCTGCTTAAATTCCAACCCTAAAAGGGAGGGATTTCAAACAACCACATAAAATACCCTGCATGTGGTTTCTCTGGATTTAGGTTTTTCTTCCATGGTACCCATGCAGATTTTCCTCGAGTATGGACTCTAAAGAGCAGATATCTATGGGAGAAAGGCACATGGCTGGGATTTGTTAGTTGTGCCCCACAAATGTAAAGTAGCTCTCCAAGAGTCTTGGGCATTGGTGTACAAGGTCTGAAAGTTTCAGAAAATTGCAGTATAAAGAGTATAGTCTGTAAACAATACAACAGTTTATCCCATGCTTTGGAAACTGCTGAGCAGGTAAAGAAATAAACATGACAAACGAAAAGCAATATTCTCATGTCTAGAAAAATTGAGACATTCTGTGTCATAATCCATTTCTTGCTTACCAAAGATCAATTAAATCAGTTGTTTACTCATTAATTATAGACTTAAGATTGGTAATAAAGGTTTTTATTGCTTGTCTTTCTTGCGATCTTACCATTTCTGTTGTTAAAAGGTAGAGAAAAGGATGGTGAATCCACTTACAACCCAGAGGGGCACTGGTTTACAAAAGCTTAACTTCTTGACAAGGACAATTTCATATGAAGATTATAGAGGACGGGAAACCACAAGGGCAGTCCGTGTGCATCAGAAGACAGTGAGCAGGCTTGAGAGATGGCCTAATAGTTAAGAACACTTGCAGAGGACCCAGGTCTGATTCCCAGAACCTACATGGTGCCGTACAACTATCCCTAATTCCAGTTCCAGGGGACCTGGGATTCTCTTCTGATCTTTGTGGGCACCAGAAACATGCCTGGTGCACATGCATGCATGCATGCAAGATGCTCATAAAATAACAGCATTTTAAAAAAGACAGTGGAAATAGGCACGGGGATAATTCACAGCTTGAGCCAGTAACCCTTCCTCATGTACTCAGCTACGTCACAACATATGCACTTTTTAGCACAATGTAAAAGTTGCCTCTAAAATTGTCACAGAGATTAAGAACACTTATACCAGAGAGACTTCACTGAACAGAGAACCCCTCTGAAAGAGCAAACAAAAACCGACTAGTTGGAAGTAGTACTGTTTCCAAAAGCCTCTGGCTCGCAGCTTGCTCTATTCCTGTCTTCCAAATTCGATTGGCTCTGTGCTCATTCTTGGGGACGCGTTCATCGCTATTCCCTTTAGTCACATTCGGATCCAAGTGTCCCTGAGTAACCTTGCTCTTCTCGGTCAAGCCTCTGAAACTCTCTTCCAGTCTTGCTCTCTCCCCATTATAAGAACACGCCTGCATCTACTCTAAAGGGCTGTACGCAAAGCATGGCACTGTAAAGCAACATGACTAGAACGCACATGTAGTCAGGTTGATTGCGCTCCATTTTCTCTGTAGGTGTTTGCAGGTCATTAGCTCCAAGTACCCAGGTCCAAAATGAAATTCCTCTACAACTCACCTTTCTTGTAAAAACCCTACTGGTGTAGCAGACTTTGAGTCTCCCAACATTTACTCTTCCCTTTCAGTTTCTCCTAATGAGTGGTTGAGTCATACATTTTTTTTTTTCCTTTTCAAATGGCCTGTCACTCTGCAGGTGGGATCCCATTGTCCTAGGCTGCTTTCTCTAGCGACTTCATTTCTAGCTCTTTCCTTTACTAGTCCTTTCTGTGACCCTCCGGGTCCCAGGATTCCCTAACTCGTATGTCACGGTGTAGCAAGTCTTAACAGCTACAGTGGTGACATTATTAACACATGTTCTGTGCCTTCAGCCCTGTGCTTGCTGGAGAATTCCTGGTAACTACCTCACGTGCTCTCCTCAACCATCCCATAAGGTACCGGGATTGTCTTTTCTCCATATATGGAGGCTACAGGAAGAGTTATGTGGACTGCCCAGGTCACCCAGCAAGCAATAGATAACAGCAGCCTTCACACCTGTGCGGCTCCACTCTGATCCTGTTCCTGGCCACTCTGGGCTACACTCTTGCCAGCTCTTAGATTTTAAGTGGCTTCAATGGCATACTGCTTCCTACCGGTACATGTCTAAATTCTCTTTCCTCACTCAGGAAACAAGTTGTGATTTTTTTTAAAGGTTTATTTATTTATTATGTATACAGTGTTCTGCTTGCATGTATGTCTGCAGGCCAGACAAGGGCACCAGATCTCATTACGGATGGTTGTGAGTCACCATGTGGTTGCTGGGAGTTGAACTCAGGACCTCTGGAAGAGCAGTCAGTGCTCTCGACCTCTGAGCCATCTCTCCAGCCCACAAGTTGTGATTTTATACCATCCTGCCTACCAATGTATTTCCCACCGGTGCCATCACATCCCCCTGGTAAGCCGAAAAATGCCCCTCCTCACCCCCTGAACACCCCATGCTCACATTCGTTCCCAGTGCCTCTGTTGGAATTTGCTCTATTCTCCCAACCTGAGATCATTCCTTAGTCCTATCCACAATCAAAGCCCAGACTTCCAAGTCCTTTCTGAAGCCTCCCAAAGACCTCCTGTCCTACTCATGGTTCCTCAGTGACCTTCACAGACCAAAAGTCCAAAAGGTCCTGCCCACAACCCAGCATGGTCCCATGAGCTACAGAAGTCCTTATAGTCAGGAAGCGGGAGTGTCACATGATCATAGGTCAGAAAGCAGGAGTGTCACATGATCATAGGTCAGAAAGCAGGAGTGTCACACCGATCACAGGTCAGGAAGCAGGAATGTCACACTGATCACAGGTGTAGTGTGACGCTCCAGGGGAGGACTCACTTATGTACTAGAAATGTTACTGATGTGGGTGTCAGCCACTCTCCCCTTACAAAGTGATGAACGTAGAGAATGTCTTAGTTGTCATAAAGTTTCTTATCAAGGCAGTTTCCTTTATGAATAAGTTAGGACTATAAGAAAAGACAATAATAATACCTTTTGGGATTATCTACATCAAAGGCTGGAAAACTAGGCCTCATAATAATACTGCTCATGGTGGCGGGTCCTAGCATGTATAAGGTCTGTTTTGTTGGGTGAAAATCTCATAGTTATCATAACCTGTTTTCAGGCAAGCTATAAAAGTCCAGTACAGCCAGTCCACAGTTCTCCTACGAACGTGGTAGCGGGGCCAGTGTCCCACAGGCTGGATCTGAGAAGGTCACAGTTCTGAAAGAAGCTTCTTATATGTAGCTGCAGACATATTTCTGAAAATAAATTACTGTGCACACTCATACGGTGATTTCATGGTATCCAAAATTCAGCATATCTGCAACAACACTATACCTTACCAGACTTAACATGACCAACTTCATTCAGACATACAGTAACTTACAATATCAGTACAAACAGAATGTGGGTGCTTCCAGGTAGCTGTCTGGTCATTTTAAACACAAGGCACCTTTGGCTCTGTGACAGGTGACTTGTTGCTGTTTTGATAGAGGTTACAGGGTCTGTCTGTGACTGAAAGTTGGGAAAGGCTTAGCACAGCTGATGTCAATACCCCAGAGCATGAGTTCTTCTTCCTTTATTACAGACATGTTGTATGGATGGGCCTGCTGAGCTTTTCCACAGTGGTGGTTAATGCAAGTGAGTTCTGACTAATCAGGAAGGACACACAGAGTGGAAATCCGGATTTTCAACCAGTTCTTGTCACTCAAATATTGAGGGTCCCAGGAGATGTCCTTTGAAAACTATGATCCTTAGGAGCCCAATGTAGTCACAAAGTCAAGGACATAATGACTCTCCATCAGTGGCTGCCACAGAGTCATTTAGTACACCCACACCCTTTATTAAACTTATTCTGAACCACAGCTACACAACAGACTCATACAGTGACTTTCATAATAATGTATCTGTGTGCCCAGGACTCACTCTGCGCACAACACAAAAGATCACAACTTATGGATATCTTGTAGGCTTATCCAACAGGTAGCTCCGGCGTATGATTTAAAGAATGAAACAAGGTTAAATTCTGGGGTTTTAAAAATAGAGGTCAGTTCTAATAGTTAAAAAAAAAGGCAGTCATTTTAATAGTGTTTGTTGTTATTAACCTTAAAACATTTGTGGTGTTCATGATATATAGCAAAAGGCTCTGTGACATGTCCTCCGTCTACATCACGTCACACGCTGTTCACAACAAACTCGAAGTGGGCTCAGGTTGACCTGGAATTCACTGTGTACTTGAATTCATGATCTTTCTGCCTATACCTCCCAAGTCCTGGAATTACAGACGTGGCATCAGTGCCCGCTCCCAACAGTCTTTTGAGGTGGATGCTGTTGTAGTTGCTTTATTATTATTATTATTATTATTATTATTATTGTCCCTTCTACAGATGAGGACAGTGCAGCTTACGGGTCCACGTTGTATAAGAGCAGTAATAAAAAGCTAAACAAACTCAGGCCTATTAGCTTAAATAGTATTGCAAACTCATGCCCAGTTCATGCTTTATTTTGCTCTTATCACCTCTGCATGTATCTATAGGTTTCACTCATCGGTTTATTGCCTCCCAAGGGAGAAAGTAAGTGCCATGAGAGGCAGTCTTACTCATCTAGTATGACATGCTTTCTCTGCTGCTTAATACAGTGCCTGGTAGTGCCTAGCCAACATCTGTTCCGGGAACAAGTGAATGAAAAATGTTTAAAGGAAAGTAAGACTACTTTGGGAAACAATGACAGGAAAAAAAGATCCCTCAAATAAACTTTCTCCTAAGATTTCTTTCACATCTACACCTTTCCCTGCTGCTTGGGGAGGCCCTCCCTCAGGCTTTCTGTTTTTTAAGAGTTGTGGTGCGCGCATCAGACCTGATAAGATCATGCCTGGAATCTTAGTACTTGAGGCTGAGGCAGGAGGACTGAAGTTTAGAAGTCAGCCTAGCCTACATATAAAGACCCTGTCTCAAACCAAAGAACAACAAAATCTGAATAACTACCAACACGCGAAGGCTGATCACACGCTGCCAGGGCCATATGAGGGGCGGGGGCGGTCTAAGACCCTTCCGGAACCAAGCAGAAGTCTACCCTACCTTATTTTACACAGACCCCATTGAGGCAGTGCCAATCTGACATTTACCAGCTCTTTAGATAAACAAGCAGGCAGATGCAAAGATAACTATAGCGGCCCCTACAAGTGCCTTCTTTATTCTAACAGGCTTCCTAGAATTAAGAGACATGTTATTTATAACCTAAGTTTTAAAACTTATTTCTTTGCCATAATTGTAGCATGGATCTTAAAGAGTCTTATTAATAAAAACAAACCTGGAGCCAGGTATTGGGGTGAATGCTGGAAGATCAGAGAAGCAGAATAAGCCATAGCCACCTCACCTTGCCAATTCCTCAGCTGATCCTGTTTCCTCAGACTGGATGCCTCTGAGTCCTCATCCAGAATAAATCTCAGCTGAACTGCTGCTTCTCGAAAGCCTGAAAGCTTAACCAGCTCTAGTTCCTGGTCCTCAAACCTTATATACCTTTCTGCTTTCTGCCATCACTTCTTGGGATTAAAGGAGTGAGTGACCATGCCTGGCTGTTTCCAGGCTGGCCTTGAACTCACAGAGATCCAGATGGATCTCTGCCTCTGGAATGCTAGGATTAAAGGCATGTGCTACCACTGCCTAACCTCTATGTTTAATATTATGGCTGTTCTGTTCTCTCACCCCAGACAAGTTTATTAGGGTACACAATATTTTGGGCAACACAATATCAACACACATAATTTTGAAGAATTACTTCATAACTTAGTTTACAGCATGAATTTCTAAAACAAAGAAATATCCCAATTTTTAGCACACTTAAAAATGGTGATACTATGTGTAAATCTGAATTATTTCAAGTATATCCTATTAAGTGATGAAACTCATATCTCAAAATTTAGCGTTGTTAATATTGCAGCACACACTTATGCCAAGATAAACATGGTCAAGCTACTTCTTCTTCATTAACACATTTACTGAGGCGAGACTAGAAAGGTATAAAGTCTTATCTTAATTGCAGTTTACCTTGTCATCAGGAAGCACGTGCCAAATAGATATTGTCTTCTCCTCCACTTCATTGTTGATAGACAGGTAAGAAGGCTGGTAGATTTTGGTTGGCTCTAATATTAATACCTAGAAAGAATAAGGCGAAGAAGCTTGCATCAGAGACAACCACTACAGTAAATCCAACACCATGTGGAAGAGGTCATAGAGTCAACAGCTTAGAGAAATCGTCTTAACCTCTAATGTGTCCTAGGAGCCTTCTGAGTCGCTTGTGATACACAGTTATCCTAAGGCCCGGCAATACATCAGCTTTTATTGCTAACGGACTGGAAGTTAGCAATAAATATTTCAAGGTCCATAGTTCAGCTATCCCTGGAGAACTTACCGGTGCATTTTGGAAAGCTTCAGTGGGCATGGTAATTCATGCTTCTAACCATGGCCCTTAATGAGCCGAGGCAGAGGATCATTCCAAGTTCAAAGCCAGTCTGGGTTACACTGTGAGTTCCAGGACAGCTCAGGTTATAAGGCAACTTGCATACCTCATTCTCAAAGCTTAAATTAATCATCTTGTAATGCATATGCTATTTCCATTAAAATAAATGTGTCAAAGAATGGCAGAAACATGATAAAACACTTCCGTACACCGGAAAGGTTCTATTTCTAGAATAGAAATTTCAGATCTCGGCTGTCACACTTTATCATAAGGAGCTGGTAGTATGGTTCTTGCACCCATGAAAATGGATTTATAAATAATTTGGGATTTTGTTGAAAGAGTTTTATCTATAAACCAAAGAATCAGATATAGATATATGAAATAATAAAAATATCTTTGCATTGCCTTCAAGATAAAACTGAAATCTTCAATAAGAGAAATAAAATTTCCTCTTATTTTAGAGATATATGAAGGGCATGTGATAAGTGAGCTGAGAATCTACATTGAAAAGTTACATGAAAGAGTTTTATTATTACAAATACTTCATACCACGCGGGCATGACATCAATATACCATACACTCCCTAATTTTTAGGCTGTGATAGTTTTTTTTTTATATATATATATATACCTTTAAAGACTATTTTTTTTTTAAATTGAGGCAGGGTTGTGGGTACCCCAGGCTGACCTTGAACTTGCTATGACTTTGACCTTCTGATCATTTTGACTCTGCCTCCCGGGAGCTGGGATCACAGGCCTGCACCACTGGTTTCGGTGGCACTGGGGACTGAACCCAGGGACGTTTGCATGCTAGGCAAGCATTTTACCAACTGGGTTACATCTCCAGATCCAAGACCTAAATTTTTTTGTGCAGTTAAGGATGTTTAAAGGGAAGAAAGAAAAACCATTACTTCACTAGAGAGAACCTGGGATGGTTCTTTGTACTCTGCTGAAGAAAATTACATTCAGAAGTAATCATGACTCAAGCAAGTTTACCAGATAAAACTGGAGAGAAAAGCCTTCCTAGGGCTCTGCCATCAAGAAATAACAAAGTCCCAATACACTAAAATATACAATGCCACCTGAGCAAGGAGGTACAAGAATCTGGGTCAGAAAACTGGTCTTCTGCCACATACCAGGAACCCAATACATTCATTTCCCTCTAAGTTTACCCTAACAGAACACTCGTGTAACTTAATGTACATAGAAATAGAAAGCAGGCAGGAAACCCCTCAAGTTTTTCTTTACTTTTTGAGTACAAAAAGCTTTTAGAGCTCATCAACTGATTTCTTGATCAGGCCTTTGCTATGAAATGAGAGGCTTAACCACAAAGCCTCTTACTGGGTGAACCAAGGCTCCAATTCCAGTCAGTCAAGCTCAGTGCTACTGATTAAGACTGAAGACTGATTTCCAAGCAACATTGTAGAAATCTTATATCTGAATGTTTCAGAATACTGAACTGTGCAAAGATGTGTTGTTTACATAGTTGTTTAACTATGCAAAGATGTATTGTTTACATAGTTGTTTAACTATGTAAAGTTGTGTTGCATTTGTTTATGTTACAGAATATTTGTTTAACTGTGTAAAGATGTGTTGCTGCTTTTTTAAACCTTGCCTGCCTAAGGCACCTGACTGGTCTAATAAAAAGCTGAACGGCTAACAGTGAGGGAGGAGGTATAGGCCAGACTTCCAGGCAGGGGGAGTAAGTAGGAGGAGAATTTAAGCTTGGGAAAAAAGAAAAGAAAAAGAGACACCAGGGAGACTCCAAGGGCCAGTCAGCCAGACACGGAGGAAGCAGGAAAGTAGGACATACAGATTGAAAGAAAGGTAAAAAGCCCTGATGTAAAACATAGATGAACAGAAACAGGTTCGATTAAGTTAAAAGAGCTAGTGGGACAAGCCTAAGCTAAGGCCGAGCATTCATAACTAATGAAATCTCCCCGTGTCTTTATTTGGGAGCTGGTTGGTGGCCCTAGAAAATTCCAACTGCATCTGAACAACCCAGTGTTTCAGATACTAAAACAAGTAACAGAACAAAAGATGGGATGCCCAAAAGATCTAAGGTTTCTTTACCAACAAATGAGAGGCCCCTGATCCCCGATTCTATGGGCACATGATTTCAGAAAAGCACGGACTCAGATGAACTCCCTCTCCTGTTGAACTATGCCTTTATTGTCATCCCAAATGCTTCTAATAGATAAACTCTGAACTATGTGTTCTCAGCTTGGGACAGAGAACAAAAACAAGGTTATCACCGTCTAAAGTCTGTGGAGCTTTTGATCTGCCCTTGAAATGTCAAAATAGGAGGAATCTGTGGCATACATAAAAGAGCCCCAGAAAGGCCGAGGAATGGAGGGGAGAGGGAAGGAAAAGGAGATGAGGAGAAAGGGATGGGGACAAAGAAAAAGAGGGATCAACCAAGAAAAAGGAGGCAACGGACAGAGCCGTGGCGCTGAATACAGCTCTCACGAGGTGTATACTCTGGCTTTCTCTTCCCTGTCCCTCATACTAGTCAACGTTACAATGACTTCACTTATCTGAAGCAGGAGAGCAGGGCAAGGCCTAACAGAGTAGCTGTGAGCAGGCCCTGTCTACCTCAGCCTCTCCGAGGCTCGGAGCACCAGGCCCCTCCTGGCTCCTGACGTTAGATGGTAAGTTGATGGTCTCCAGGCTTTGCAAGGGGAAAAGCAACCCCCCGCCCCATTCTCCTGAAGGAAGTAAGAGGGTAAATCAAACAGAGTATAAATAAATAGCACCATGCAAATCATTCCACAAACTTCCCAGTGTCTTTTGATGATGTTTATGTTTGCTTGTTTGTTTGTTTTATCCTTTGGATGAACTATGGAATTATGGAAATGAGATAAATGAAAACAATCCCAGTATACACTTATGTAGTCTCTACTGGGTTTTAGACCAATTTTATAAAAGAATGATGTGATCATCCTAGTCAGGCCCACCAAAGTCCCCTAAGCATGAGCCACAGAGGCTGCTACACTGAGGACAGGTATTACCGTGACCGATACAGCCACTGACCAGACCCACGGCACTCCACCACTGACCAGACCCACGGCACTCTACCACTGACCAGGCCCACAGGACTCCACTGCTGACCAGACAGACCCACAGGACTCTACCGCTGACCAGACCCACGGCATTCTACCACTGACCCAGACACAACACCCCATTTGGCTTTTTTAAATGTTTGAGACAAGGTCTTACGAAGTTGATCATGCTGGTCTCACACTTTACATTCTGCCTCAACCCCCAGAACCAGTGTGCATCACTCTGCCTAATGTCGGCCTCACATTGTCAAGTCCTTGGGTAAAGTGAGAATTAAGAAACTACGATCTCAGTGTAACAACAAAGCATGGGAAAGCAATTTTGAGTTTTCAAGTTATAAATTCTGGAGTAGGAATGAAAGAAATAAGCACAAAACACTCTATTTTTGTCTCTTCAAAAACAGACAGCCACAAACAAACCATGAAGTTTCCAGAAGAAATGGGATTGCTGCAAAACAAACTGCCATAAATGAGTCTGCCAGATACCATGTGCCTTTGTGCCTCAGCCCACAGAACACAGTGGCAATGCCCACGGAACACAGCGGCAATGCCCACGGAACACAGTGGCAATGCCCATGGAACATAATGGCAATGCCCACGGAACACAGTGGCAATGCCCACGGAACACAATGGCAATGCCCACAGAACACAGTGGCAATGCCCACGGAACACAATGGCAATGCCCACGGAACACAGTGGCAATGCCCATGGAACACAGTGGCAATGCCCTATGGAACACAGTGGCAATGCCCTATGGAACACAGTGGCAATGCCCTATGGAACACAGTGGCAATGCCCATGGAACACAATGGCAATGCCCACGGAACACAGTGGCAATGCCCACGGAACACAATGGCAACAACCTACAGAACTTGATTCATGAAACAGACCTTGTTGAAGTCTCCATGGTCACTTCCATAGTCTGTCTCAACCTCCCCTCCCTAGACAATTTTCTAGAATGCCTGGCAATTCTTAACGCCCATCAGCAAAATCTAAAATGTTCTTGTCCCTGTACACTTGCCAACTGCAAAACTTCTATTTATTTGAGTCCAGCAGACGAAAAACAAAACCATTTCACACCTTAATTTGTATTTTCTTGTCTACTTAATTAGATTAATCAATTACCTTTCCATATGATTACCTTCTTTAACTTTCATATTAGTCATTTATATTATATTAAATATTTTTCTTGCTTCATAGTTTTCTAGTTTGCATGTGTATGGTGTTTTTTTTTTTTTTTTTTTTGGGTGGACATTTTCTTTTTTTTTTTTTACAGTTCAACACATGATAGGCAAGCTCTCTACACAGTACTACATCACCAGAACCCCATCTTGTATGTGTACATACCTATTGGTGGGTGTCTGGGTGGGTTCCTATGTGTATTTGGGCAATTGTTGTGCACATGTGTGCACATAGCCTGAAGACAAGATCAGCTGTGTTTCCTTAAGAAAGGCCATCCACTTTAAAAAAAATACATATTTTTGTTTATGTGTGTGGGGGCTTTGCTTGCATGTATGGCTATGTGTCACACGTGTGCATTACCCATGGAGGCCAGAAGAGGGTGTCATATCCCCTGGAACTGGAATTACAGACCCTTGTGAGTCATTATGTGGGTGCTGGAAATCAAACCCAGGTCTTCTGGAAGAGCAGTCAATGCTCTTAACCAATGAGCCCTATATATTTCCAGCCCCCACCTTGGTTTTTGAGAAAGGGCTTCTCACTGGCTTGGAACTCATCTGGTAGACCAGGCTAGCTAGTCAGTCGATCTCCCTTATCTCTGCTTCCCTGACCCTGGGATTATAAATGCACACCATTG
>CABHPQ010000844.1:0-63273 GCA_902168405.1 Peromyscus aztecus | reverse complement strand
TCTCGGTCCTTCCTCAAACACCCAAGCTCTGAGAAGGGAGCGTGAGAAGTTCTCACTCATCATATGATGTCACAACACAGGAGGAAGGTCATGGGTTCTGTGGCACAGCCTCACAGCCTCTCAGACTGACGCTTCTTGAGCCCCTTGGCTCACGGCGTGTGAAGGATCATGAGGACTCAGCTCAAAATGGCCTAGGCACCTAGGTCATGATTCATATATAGAACATTGGCCTCAAAGTCCGCATTGTGAGTCAGGCTTTCCATGCTATGAACTTATCTGAGAGGGATGGTGTAAAGGAAGCCAGGTTACAGCCTCAGGGCCTTCAGTCCGATGTTGGCTCCATCATTTCAGGCCTGAGGTAAGCAGAGAACCATGACTTCCAGAGTCTATGACCGAGGAGACCTCTCACCTCACAGTAGCCAGAGGGCAGAAATGGACACACAGAAAGGAATCAGGCAGGGCTGGAGAGATGTCTCAGTGGCTAAGAGCACCAGCTGCTTTTCCAGAGGACCCGGGGTTCAATTCCCAGAACCCACATGGCAGCTCACAACTGTCTGTAACTCCAGTTCCAGAGGATCTGACACTGTCACACAGACATACATGCAGGCAAAACACAAAAGCACATAAAATACGAATAAATAAATCATTAAAAAAAAGAAAGAATAAAAAAATGAAAGCAAGAAAGGGGCAAGGCAAGTTCTAACCCTGAAGACACCCACTGTGGCCCACTTTTTCCTCCTGGGTTTTTAGCACCTTTCAGAACAGAACAGCAGCTGAGGGCCAAGTGTTCAGCACATCCACCCGTGAAAGCATTTCCTCCTCACCCTGTGACATCTGCCATCCCCCAAACTTTTAAGAGATGGGTAAGGTACATGCGTTTTTCCAAACATTCAGATTGAGACCACGGCATTGGCTGACAGATGTCACAGTCGATGGTCCTCTGCTTCCTTGCTGGACCATTGGGAAATAACTAGAAGACCCCCACACCCAGGTCGCTCATCCACAAACACATCAAACTCCGATAGTGCGATAAGATCCATTTTGATTTTATATGTTTTAAAGACATTTTTCTATCAATACTGCTCACAATTTAATTACAATAATTAACATAGTTTTCCAATATTATTTTTTTTGCATTTGATTACATGCCTAAAATGTTGCAGCTGTGTTTACCTATATGCCTTTTGTCTTGAGCTTCATTTAAAATGAGAAGTAAATATCATTTTTATATATAGCTTTCCACTTGCTTTGTGAACTATTTTCATAATACCCCAATTTAGCCACAAACATCCTCTGCTGTGTTCAGCTCCTCTCCAATTAGGGTTAGGGTGGGACAGGAATCAGCGAACGGCATCAGTTCCCTGGCCCCCAGCAAGCGATGTTTCCAAGTACTAGGAAAATAAATATATTTTTCTTTATAAAAACAATGTAGATAATTTGTAGTCATATTTGGCTACCCATAGCTTTGCAGGCAAAATGGAACAAAACAAAAATCCTTTTTGGCGACTCTACCTCGAGGGAGGGAGGAAGAAAACAAAGTTACTGACCAGAAGCCAATTTCATCTTGACTGTTCAAAAGAGAAGAAGAAAAAAGCCTTTTAAGGACCACATGGCACAATTCAACAGCAAGTCAGGGCACCAGGCTGCTGCTGAACGGAGAGCTGGGCTGCCTGGGGCTGGCTGTGGTTCCTGCTCATGCTGCAGGAAAGACGGAAGGACCCTGAAATGATGGCAGGAACCCAGGTTCTGAATATAGATGGCTTAGGGGCCCAGTTCAAACACACACAGAGAGCACGAAGTATTTTGATCATTGACCAAGGCCAGACTTGAGACTTCCAGTGACGTTTGAAGAGGTATTGCAATATCAACATGTAAGACAAATCTGAATAAGGTATTTTCTGGAAAGTCTTTTGAACCCATTACCTGAATAGTTACCAGAACAAAATACCCAACAAAAGTAACTTCAGGATGGAAGGGTTGATCTTAGCTCACAGTTCAAGAGGACATAGAGCATCTCGGTGGGAGAAGGGATGGAGACAGGAGTGTGAGGTGGCTGGTCACATGATGTTTGTAGCCAGGGATCAGTGTCTACTCCAGAGACTTTCTCACAGCTATGCCCAGAGGTTTGTCCACTGGATGAGTCTAGATGCTGCCAACGCGACAAGATGGACCGTCACAGAGGGGCATGGGACGTTTCCGTTCTCAATCTCAATGAGTCTTTTAAAGGCACTGTGTATCTGCCATTGCGATAGGCCTGTGGAGGGTGTGCAGCGTGGAAGCAGAGAAGAGGAAGAGCCCTTCTCTGTTGGGAAAGAACCACAGTGAATGACATCAGGATTCCTATGTGACTGCTACATCCTGGCTTCTGGTGGAGACATGCAACATGCACACGTGTGTGTAGACACACACACACACACACACACACACACACACACCCTTCTTACCGATGCTTTGGGGTGGGGGGGTGCTGTATTAAATTACTGCTGTTTGCATGCACATGGTTGGGGGTTAATTAGTTGAACCAGCACAATTTTCCAGGGAGTATACAACCAAGGAATATGACTTCCCTCACCTCACCCAGCAACCCATCTTCTCAGGGATGGGCGGGCCTTGTGAATCCCTCCCCTCCCCATGATGGAACATCGAAGGACCCCGTCTTGTGCAGGTTTTGTGAAGGTGACCTTGGCTGCCATGAGTTCACGGTGCATCGACTGTGTCATAGGCAGGAGCCAGTATTTTGCCTGTTCTTTGCTGTGTGACAGGGATTATAGCGAGACTTAAAAGAGAGAATTTGTGCAGATGGTTTTAATGTGGTGTCTCATAGAAGCAATTTCTATAACTGCTCATCAGACAGTTGCACCTGAACTGGGAGGGAGTCCTTTGACAAAAATGCATGCTATCAGCTAACTACCTAAAACACGCCTTCTGGTCAACCTGGTTTATGAACTTGCACCAGGTAGCAGAAAACTTTTTGAACACTGTGTCAAGGCAGCAGAAAGACTTAGTTCATGATACTTCTGGATGTTTCTCGACGTCAAAAGCTAAGTGTGAGCATCATAGTGAATTCGGCTGTTTTCCATTCCATCCTGGCAGGGAAATGCCACAGACATAAGCAGACACATCCAGAAGTGCTGACTGTGCACAGAGCCTCAGATGTCATCCGGAAGCAAAGGTGTGTTGGCTGAGCTGGGGCTCAGAGTTTAGAGCTGGAGCATGCATGGCACCCTGGGTTCAATTCCCAGCATGCAAAAGAAAGCTTTTATTGTATGACTGAATTCTTATAGAGGAGCAAGTGTTTCCCAGTCCTTCCCAGTGTCAAAGAGCATAGTTCAAGTTTTCAAACCACACTTGAGTAATAATGGAGCTGATTTTCTAGGGCTGAAGGCGATTCATCTTATTGAAACAAATACTCAGTACTGATAGCTAACTGTGCATATCCTTTTTCTGACTTAAGAGCATCTCCCTCCTTCTCACCAGAAGACTACCTTCTAACCTTTGCCTTTTAGGATTGGTGTGTTTGCATTAGATATTGTATTATTTATTTGTACAGTCTAAAATAATCATAACTCTTTTAGACTTAGCTTTGGGATTCTCTTTCATTCCTGCATTGGCATAAAAGTTTACAAATCAATTTGAGAATTCAAGTTACTCTCTAGCCATACCATCCTGAAAACGTGCTCTTGGCTGGTCTTGGAAGTTAGCTGGGGTAGACAAAGGAGTGTTTGGATGGGAAAATGAAAGTGTGCCAAGTTAAAGGAAATTCAATATGTCAATGTATTATTGCGAACAAATATTTCACTATTGAGAAATAGTAATGACAAGTAATTAGGAGAAATCAAAGGCAAGCCTACCAGCAATGCACTCAACAGGAGGCTTGAACATTGCTTTTCCTTCAACTGATATTTTAACAGAGTCTCTTGTAATTAATTCCACAATAAATACTATATGGAATTTAAGTAGTGTTTTATTTTTATCCCTGGAGATCATAAATAGTAACTCATATACTCATATAAAAGGCTAAGTTTGGGGGCTGGGGAGATATCTCAGTGGATCAAGTATTTGCTGTACAAGTGTAAGAATCGGAGCTCCAGCCTCAGCCTCCACAGTAAAGCCAAGTGTGGTGGTTTGTGTCTGTAAACACAGAGCCAGGGAGGCAGAGACATCTGGATCCCTGTGGCTCGCTGGCCAGCCAGTCTAGCCAAATGGACTAGCTCCCAGTTCAGTAAGAACATGATTGAGGAAGACACTTTATGTCCATCTGGGCTCAGTGGCATGTGCCTATAATCCCCATGCTTAGAATATGGACAGAGGAAAAAATCTCTGAGGCGTCTCCAGATTCAGTAAGGAACCCTGTTTGAAAATCTGAGGTGACAGTAGGAAGACACCTCCCCTTGATCTCCGGCCTCAGCATGCACACACACGCCCATCTGCACACACACACGCACACACACACAGCACACAGAGACAATTTCCTCATACTTTTTTTTGGTTTGCCGTTTGCCACCCATTGGAGATGTCATACACACTTAATATCATTCAGCACTAGACAGGCTGTATGACAGCAGTAACGAGCTGAGGTTCTCAGTGCTTACACGCAGTGATATTTTCTACTCACGCTTACCAACACCCTCGGAAGGCAGCTCAGGCGCTGCTCGCTCTACCTTCTTGCCCGAGAAGCCTGGGTTAGGAGGCTCCACCGTCTCCCAGCTGGCAGCGTCCCATGAGTGAGTCTGAAGGAGTGGATAGTCCTCAATGCTCACTTGGGAGTAGTTCTTTGGGTCCCTCGTGTTCACATGACACTGTCCAAAAATAGTTTGAGGGGTTTTCCCAGTGTGGAAGAGTCCTAGAAGGTAGAATCCAGAAGCTGTGGTGGGAAGCTGGCCAGTGAGGATTCCAGCAGGAAGATCAGAAGCCTTGGGAAACCACCTTCCCCAAACCGAGACATCTTGTTTCCGCTCACCCTGGGACTCCCCCTCTTTCCTTCCTTTGTTGCTGACCATTCCCTCTCTCTTATTTCAGTATCGTGCTGACTTGATAGAAGCTGGGAGTTAGGCTTCCTTGGAAGTGGCCTCCTAACCCCACTGTCTATACCATGGAATATTCTGTCGGGACAGGGACTACCAGCTCCATTAACAGTTGGTAGAATTTGAAAACATTTTGCCATAAGCTGGAGGTCTCTTCATGGGCACAGGTATTGTTATAGCCTGAATATTAGCACCCCTAAAAAAACAAAAGCAAAAAATGGGGGGGGGACTTCCACATAGTGTCGGAGAGAACCAATTCCCGTGAGTTGTTCTCTGACCTCCATACATGGACCGTGGCACATGTGTTCATGCACACAAGTAAATTACAAACAAACAAACAAACAAACAAATAAGTAAATAGAGTCAGTAAAACCCCTCACACGCCCAGGTTTTAAGGTGTCAGTACTAGGATGTGAGGACATTACCCATGAGGCTGAAGCCCTCATTCGATGCAAGTAGTGAATGTATCAAAGAGGCCGGAGGCAGCTTGCTCATCTGTCATAGCCCATTAACCAACATTGTGACAAGATCATCAGCGGACCAGGAAGCAACCCCACCTTCTCTGTTTTCATCCTTTCAGGTGTTCAGGGGAGTGAGCTTTCACAGTCCAGTGGGTTGGAAAGTGAACTACCCGCCTGATTGGCTTTGTGCGATGTCAGGGCAAAGGAGGATGATCAGTGGATCCTGTTAACTATTAGAATTAAACACTGCAGAGATTCCTTGACAATTTTGATAACTTCTGAAAATTCAGCCTTTACTTCTAAAATACATTATGCGATATGCCAGATGGAATTGGATGTTTCTAATTAGCTTTCTCAGTATAAGGGGTTGGGAGACCCCAGTGTCCAAAGGGAAGGAGCATGTGACCAATGCCTTTCACCCATTGAGCGAGAGCTGGGGTAAGGACTACGGTGTTCCAACTCAGTGTCTCTACCACTTATCCAGAGGTTGGCTCCTCAAGGGACTGGTCATTCCATACACGGTAGAGCTGGTGCTCACAGTAGAGTAAACACACCATGGCCTTCCCCCATGTGTGATAGTCATGGACTCATTGGTTTCTCATAGAGTTCTCATAAGCAAGTGGTTGCTTCCACCTACAAATGAGAAAGGGCAACAGCGTGGGCTTACCCACACTGAGTAGACACAGAACCATAGGCAGTTTGCTTCCAAAATTGGCATGCTCTTCTCGGTTGTTTTCCATATATTTCCAGAAACTCCGCTTTGTTTTCTCCCCATTCAGACTGAGCAACATATTACACTTTGTTCTCAAACGTTTACCATAAGGAAGTTCTCAGTGCAACTGCCAGTTTGGGCCCCAGCCCTTCTTCCAGCTTTCACAGGACAGTGGCATCGTGATTGAGAACCAGCACAGAGTGTGAAGGTGTGGTTAAACCATTGCGTGGGAGTTCTTTTGGCTTCTTTTGTATAAGGGGCAACAGCTTCTGTGTTTGGTTCTCTGGATGAGCGGGCCCTAAAGTGTGCAGAAGTACACATGGAGTCAGATTAAAGTCAATTCTAAAGCACTTCTCATGGCTCTTTCTGAAGCCGAATTCCGACTGTAATTTCATTAATACACCTTTATCTCCTCAGGTGGATTTGCCTTGCTCATAAGAACACATGTTAGATGGCTAGTGCTAATTATAATATGGTGCTATTGCCTTCAAAGAGGCCAAAGTGACATAATGAAACTTGCTCTAGGGTGAAATGCTGGTCCAAGGGGCCTCTAAGGCCAGTCTAAACATTCAGCAGCCATCTGGCCAGGATGGTTATTTGCTCTTTCCTTTGGCTCTTTCGTTTCCCATTTAGAAATGAGCTTGGAGATTGCTTTTTAATATTGCTGAAGGGCCATCCCATGTGTAGTTCGAGGGGAATGTAGAAGTTGACTATTTGTCTAGAGAACAGGAGTTGAGACTGCTAATCTCCAAACTGGAGGGCATTGCGTTGTTCCTTAATTCCAGTGAGCTCTTAGAAATTCAACACTGAACCCCTGAGTGTGTCCTTAAAATCTCTAGGGGAGTGTCTGTTACTGAATTACTACTGTCTACTGAGAATATAAATAGCCAGGCACTGAGCGAGGCACCAGAGAAACAACTGTAACAGTGACATCGCTTCCATGTCCCCACAGAGCTCGTGGGCCAGTTCTCAGAAACTACCCAGGCACAGGCAGACCTTTCATGATGCGCCCACAGACACAAATCCCAGGTACATATTGTATGCTGGTAATGTGTGGACCCTGAAAGGAAGACACTTTGGAACTTAAGGGGGAAATGAGAAAATGCAACAGAGCTAACCTCAATAAGAACTTGGTTTTATACGTGATAGAAGGGTAACTCTGGTGAGTTCCATTAGCAGGACCGTGCGAGTGGGTGGAACAGGACCTGGTGGCCCTATGCAAGTTACTGCAGGGAATTAAAGAGATGATGTTAGGGCCATGCCTGATGGAGTAAGCTTTGCAATGAACACCAAAGATGTTGTCACAGGACTGAGGTGGGGGTGGTGAGCAAAAGCCCAGCTGTTTTTATCTATGAAACTGGAGGATTAGCTTCAGGCTCACAGTTGTCCAGAGGAATGGGTTCTGTTGGTTATTTTTTTCTCCTCACTGTCACAAGACTCAAGGTGTGTGATGGACTCTGCCCATCACGGCAGGGAAGGCTTGGTGGGATTTATAGTAGTGGAAGTGTGTGGCTGAGCAACCCAGGACGTAGAGAGTAGCGAGGACCAGGGGTCAGGCAATAGTCTTCAAAGTTCTACCCCAAGTGATCTACTTCTATCAGATGGTCCCACCGTCTAAAGGAAGCCCCACGTCCCAGACAACTATCAACTGGGAAATGAGTGTCCAAAAAGCTTATGGGGGACATTTCCAGATTCAATCTATAGCACAGGCCATCTCGGTCCCTGTAAGCTCAAGGCCATCACATAAACCAAAATATATGAAGTCCCACTTCCATAAGCTCTATGGCCTCAAGAGCTCCCAAACTGTTCAAACACACAAAGTCTTTTGAGGACTGTGCCAAACTCTTACCCACGAACTGTGTAAGATTAAGAATGAAAGTTGCATACTTCCAAAGTATGATGACAGAGGGTAAATATTCCATTCTCGTTTCAAAAGGGAGAGACAAATGAGTAGTAAGGAAAGACCAGACCAAATCAGGACTCAGATTCAGCAGTGCAAACCTCAGACGCTGTAACTTCGTATCCTGGGCTGCACAGCAACCATAGGATGAGTTCCAATGGAACTCGGGTAGTGCCACCATTTTGGTCCATGACTTTCAGCACATATGACTTCTGGAGTGCTGTGAGTGAGAAATCCTCTATAAGTCTCAGGCATTTTGAGTCTTGGTCTCCAGTTGGGGACTGTTTGAGGAGGATTATGAGGAATGGCCTTGGTGGAGAAAGTACGTCACTGAGTGTGGGCTTGAGGTTTCATAACCCTCCTGCCCTCCCCAGCGAATACACACATACACACACACTCTCTGCTTCCTCTTTGTGGAGAAAGATGTAAGCTCTCAGCTGTTGCTGCCACCAGGCCTTGGCTCTGCCATCGTCTTGAACTGTAATCCCAAGTAAATGCTTTCTTTCGCTGCCTTCATAATGGTGTTTTATCACAGCAATAGAAAAGTAACTAATACAGAGGTTGGTACCAGGAAGAGGGCTATTTCTGTGACAGACCTGACTACATTGGTCTGGGGAGGAATGTGGAACGCTGTACAACTGTGGGTTCAAAGGTAATTGAACACCGTGAGCAGAGGCCAATGGGCTATCCTAGAAGGGGCATGGAAGACAGTACTACTGAAAGCAACATAGACTACCGATGCCCGGCTCAAGGAATTTCAGAGGGGAACAATATTAGCAACTTTGCTAGAGACCATTATATTGGTTAAAATATTAAGGCAACTCCACGTAGTTAAAAGGGAGGTTTATTTTGTGGGGTAACTTACAAGTGAAGGGATAGATTACAGGGTCTGGGAAAGGTGTGGCGCAGTGCAGCAGTGTTCTCTGGAGAACTCTGCTCGGTCTACCTCCAGCATTCAGGGTCCAGGAACCGAGAAAGCTGGCCCATCTGGATCCTGGGTCTTCAGGGGTCCTCCCTCGGCTCTGCCTTGTAGGCGTGACAGTTACTGAAGCCTCAATGCGGGTGGTACTTCCAGATCAAAGCTGGAATGCCTACCCACTACACCATTCCTGTGGTATTTTGGCAAATAATGTGGCTGCTTTCTACCTGTTTCCTAAGAATTTGTCTGAAGCTAAATTGACAAGCAATGGGCTAATTTCATTGGTAGATGAGAGTTCAGGACAGCCTCATGTTGAGTCTATCACATGGTTATTGGTAATTACAATTATGTGGATCTACAATGAAAAAGAACAATGGGGAAGGAAGAAATACAAAATGTACAATTTGAGGAGACAAAGAGCGTCAGGAAACTTAAAGTTGTATCCAAGGCTTGTACTGAAAGAGATTAGGAGATTGAGAGGCCAAATCTGCATTGGACTAAAGGGAAGTTTGCCCATAGAATAAGACCCTACCCAGCTAAGCTCCCATCTTGTGAAAGGAAAGGCCTAAGAAATTTTCTACTCCTAAAGAGAAACAGCAAATGAAAGCTGGTATAAATGTGATACAAGGGGACCAAGCTCTATCCCGAGTAGGCAACCCAACTTAGGCAGTGTTGCCCATGTGATGCTGTCTTTTGATACACAAAGGATACATGTATGAAGGGGTTGCAGAATCTTCCTCCATGGTTAAGGAGAGCCACCAAGTCCAGGTAATGTCTGGCAGGGCAGTTCTTGAATGAAGTCTCTGAGAGACCCTTGCATGAAGCTGTGGATTATGTTGGAAACCCCAAGATATTAGGCATGCTGGAGCTGTGCTGTATTTCCCAAGGAGAACTGCAAACAGGGAGTGGAAACAGCCTCTGAGAGAAGTACGTAGCTTGCTGCAAAGCTGGACAGCCCTTTGATATGGCCATGGTGTTTAATCACAGCAATAGAAAAGTAATGAATACAACTTCTCTCAGGTCAGCTCCACTTGCTGCCTGAAGCCTTACTTGGAGACTTTTCACAATTCTGACATCTCTAACATCCTGGATTTTCCATCGCAAACTAGGCTTCACATTCACAGCTTCACACATAGGCCTCTCAGGACCCTTTTGCAGAAATCTGACCCTACAGCCCATTGCCTGGCTTCACGGGCTTTCTTTAAAAGTCTTTGTGTAAGCCTTTATGACTGCCAGAGCTAGAGTTTTCCCTGTTATTCTAATGGATATATAAGATATCACCAGATTTGCATCTTGCGAGGATCACTCTGATCATAGTGGAGAAAGTAGATTTAAGGGGGCAGAACTAGGCAAGAACTAGAGGGTAGCTGCAGAGATCCATGAAGTGCTGGAAGTAGCCAAGCTCATGAAGGTGACCAGTAGAAATAGAAACACTTGGCTGTATTCAAGATTGACAGTAGTGCACTGTCTATGGGAGAGGAGACAGGCTTTGTCTTAAGCAAGTGAATGGAGAATACCCTTCACTGAGCTAATCTTACAGAGGAGATATCATAGGTTTGGTTTGATGCTCATGAGCTTTAGGTGGTTTTGTGGCTTCCTATTAAACCTAGACTCAGAATAGTTCTCTGAGTTGCTGTTGGCTGGGGATGAAAACCAAGAAGTCATGAGCGTGTCCATGAAGTGAGAAGTCATGGGCACAGATGGGAGATTGTGTGAGGACAACGTGGAATAAAAAGAGAGGTCAGGAAGGACCTTGGAGAACTCTAGCACATCAGCCTGCTCACAGAATAGTGATCTCACAAATGCACCGTCTCTCACTTGGCTGTGGGAGGGGACAGCAGCATTTTGGGCAGGGAGGAGGTTGCTTGTCTTGTGCAGCTGGGTTTGCACAGACAGGCATCTTGGAGGGTTGTTTTGGTGACTCGGCTAAGCCAGATGGCTTCATCTACTACACCTCTGGGAGGCCCCCCATTTTGTTTCATGTTTTGTTTTTTAACCGTTGTGACTATTTCCACACCAAGAGAAGAATTAAGCAAAGATGCTCTCATTGTTAGGTTCCCAGCTTTTGTACTGTTCTCTCTTCACATAGCTTGTTGGTGATTCAAAAAGATTTCTTCAAGAGACGTAGACTTTGTTCTTCCCAGGCAAGCTGGTGGAAGACAAGTGAAAGAAACAGCCTCTGAACTTCCAAAACAGAGACAGCCATAGCCAGCAAAGGAAGACAGCCCTTCACCTGGATCTCTGTGGTCGTCAGTGAGAAAACAGGCTGACTTTTACAGGAAGAGGCTTCGGTGAACACCATGTCACCGACTCTCCTTTCAGAAGTAACACTGGCAAATGAGCCGGAGTTGGTAAATTCTGGACCCATCGCTAAGTTGAGAACCAACTGCACCGTTTCTGAGGGGTAGTGGAAGACAAGGGCAGCTTTACCTGGAAGAAATGCCCAGCAGAGGGTTTGTCATGTAGAAGGCACTGAGGGCCTCTGGCTAGTCTCCCTTCTCTAGACACTTCTTAGCCAAACCTGTGACAGCTCAGACAATTCTCATTCTCTCTCTCTCTCTCTCTGTCTCTGTCTCTGTCTCTCTCTCTGTGTGTGTCTCACTCCCTCCCCTCTCTCCCTCCTCCATCCCTCTCTCTCCCTCTCCCACCCCTTCTCTCTCCCTCTCTCCCTCCCCCTCTCTCTCTCTCCCACCTCTCTCTCTCTCTCTCCCTCACTCCTTCTCTCTGTGTAAATCTATCTCTATCTCTGTCTCTATATTTCTTTCTCATCACAAATTATCTGCTTTTTCCCTCTAAGTAACAAAATATTTTGCCCATAAAGTGTATCCATTTGTATTGTAATTAACTTTGCTACCAGTTTTTGTTGACTGTAGTTTGTGAGAAAGAAATATTCTTAGATTGCAAGAGACCAAATCAGTGGTATTGAGCAGTCACCCTGTCACAGTAAGACGTAAGCATTGAGGGGGTGGCAGGTATGGCTGGAATCAGGGCTTAACGTTACTAAAACTCTTCTATCAATGTAAGAACTGTTTCAGAGCATTAAATAGTTATTTTTATAATATGGAAACCAGCCCATCCAGGAAAACTTGGGGCTTTACTACACCACAGTCTGGTTTATCTACACACACACACATACACACACACACACACACACACACACACACACACACACACACCTCACAGAAGTTGGGGCATTTGGGGTTTATGGATTTTGAGGTGTCCAGCTTCTATTCATAAGCTACAAAATTCTGAAATCTGAAACTCTACTGTTCGCAGCCATTTGGAATAAAGGGTACTCAGTGTTTTAAGGAAACTCATCATGGTGATTGTGGGAACATCCTGGAATGGACCCAATGTGATTGTAGTATGTCTCAATCACTGGTCCTTACTTGCTCATGGGATGGGTGATGTCAGGTGTTCGCTTTCTCAGGGTCTCAGAGTCCTCACCTTTACAGTGAGAAAAGGATGTATCCTTTGGACTCTGGGATCCCTTCCAGACTCAGAAGCTAGGAATCTGAAGGTCTAGGGGTCTCGATCTCTTCACTTGACCTGTGTTTGTCATTCCAATCCTGGGAAGCAGTTGAGCTCTCCCCACACCAAATTTCAGAGTTCTATTTCTCTACATCTCATTGTGCAGCAAAGCATGTCTCATTGGTTAATTAATACTGCCAGCACGGCATCCTGCTAAATGATTGTTTAACCAGGAGTGGAATAAAACACTGCGATGACTGGTTACCGTATCATTAAGGAATAGAAAATTAAAAATCTGATAATTTGATTGGAAGTCTCAGGTGAGGCTTTTGTATAAAAATGTTAACCTCAAGTAGCTATAAGCAGGTAAATGTTTTATTCATCCCACTGATATGCAATAAATGCTTATGATATAAATTATGTATAATTAATACTCCCGGGATAAAAAAAATGTATGCTAATAGTTTGTCAGTTAATTAAGAGAGGAATAGGAGGTAAACAAAGGTGATAACAGTTTATCTTGAGACTATAAACAGAAAGTCTGCCTTAAACAATCTCTTTAAAAACTACATTGTACAGCAAATTCTTCATCGTCACCCAGAGAAGTCACCACATGGCATGCAGCTACTCTTCAGTGTGCTGTTAAGGGGAGAAGTGGTTGTGAGAACAGTCGGGCTGGGGACCCACCAGCTACAGGGATTAAGCTGCAATGGCCTTTTCAGAGCTACCCTGGTCTCTTCAGCAATATTTTACAAAATATGAGCCTTTCCAAAGCCAGGGGGTTCATTAAAAGTAGGGGGAAAGCAAATAATAAAATTCTCAGAAAGTGTGGATCTACTAAGTGACAGGCGTAGACTCCCGGATAATTCAGTCCTCTATGCAAGTGACTAACTGACACCCTCTCCTACATAAGCTGGACAAAGTTACAGTGGTGGATGGCTTGGCCCTGGAAACGATATTATCTGGGTATTTCTGAGTTCAATTCCCTACTTCAGTCATTCTTTCATCTATCCACCCAATTCATTAATTCAGCAAGCATTTTTCTTATATTTACTTATGTAATTTTATGTGCTTCGGTATTTTGACAGCATATATATATGCTGAGGAAATAAAAGACTCCTACGTGGAAGTAACTAGGACAAAATGGAGAACACAAGCTTGATCATTGCTCCTTCAGGGGGGACCAAGGCTAGTGAAGGTGTCCTAAACCTGTCCCACCTGTGCTGGGATCAGTGTGGGTGAGAAGCTGGCAGATATTGGGGTGAATCTTGAGGAGGGGCCCATTCAGAGAGTAATGCAGCTTTAAGACTGATGCATGATGGGATGAATATGTGTGAGAACTGGAAACACGGCTTTCTGTAAACTGCTGGAAAGAACCAGGAAGGGGAGATGGCAAAGACTGAAGGCACAGAGGAAGAATTTTGCTTACAAGGAGGGGGTCCTCTTGCACCTCCACAGCAGGAGGAGAGAAGGGAATGATGGGTCTCTCTGTAGGAACAGGAGCAGGGGTGTGTCCCTGGACCCTACAGTCCTTGGCGTGGGAGCTGGAGCTGGGGTAGTAGAGCTTGGTGAAAAGCCAAAGCAGGAAACAGGATGGAGGTGACTGTTCAGATGTCACTGAGAGGATTAGCAGAGAGACCCATGGGATCAAGGCACAGTTCTCTGACCCCCTTAAGGTCCAGCCTCCTCATGCCGCCTCCTCTACTGAGAGTCAGAGGAGGCCCAGGCCAAAAAGGACGTCTTCCTGGTCTTGCATCCCGTGTGCTACTTGGGGTGGGTGTTTAGTACAGGCATTCACTGAACTCCTTTCTACAGGATGAATAGGACCTTTTGTTTTCACTGAGAGAACAGTGTTTTCTGTGGCTCCAGGTATCCAGTTTCTGACTTAGCAGGTGCTGGAAGGGATGACATCTCTGTACAAAGGGCAATAAGGTAGCAGCTGCCAGTCCCACAGATGAGTCCAGATCCCATTTCCTCCAGTCACATTTGTGAGTTCTTCTTAAGAAACAAGACTTGAGGATTTGGTTAGGATTGTATATCCTGTTTCTCTTGGGCTCCACGGGTGGATAGGAATTGTTACAGTTAACCACAGAACAATGTTCGATGGGCCATCTTTGTAGACATTCACGGAGACATTGTTAGGTGCTGCTCTGGGGGAGACAGAGTTCTCAACTTGAATGCAGTGAGTGACACTGTCCGAGCTGTGGTGAGCCAGCGTTTTCCAGCTTAGTGGGATTTATGGAAAATAAACCGGGTTCCTCATGAAGCCAACTCTGAAGTGGGAAGGTAGGGTCTCCAGAGTCCCACAGGTTCTGCTGGTCACTTCTAACCCTGATGAGAACAGGTGGGTTGTCTTACACGGTCTGGCCGTCTTCCATTCTCTGCCCGGGAAGTGGGTTCTGTCATTGCCGACCACCAGGTCAGCGCAAGGTCGTTCTTCTAATGGATAAGATACTGTTTCCTTTATATGTGTCATGTCAAAAATCTTCTTTTATGATTCTGGCCCTGAAACTTAAAGTCCATGAACTATTCTGCAGTCACAAAAACTGGAAGCACTCTAGGTGTCCCGAGTTGGAATGGTTTTTGTAATGTACCCTTTTAGTTAAAGGAAAGCACACTTGCTATTCTTCCAGAGGACCTGGGTTCGATTCCCACCACCCACACGCGGCTCACAACCATCTGTAACTCTAGTTCTGGGAGATCTAATGACCTCCTCTGGCCTCTACAAGCATCAGACATGCATGTGCTGCACAGACACACATGCAGGCAAAAATTATTGTACATAGATATTTGTGAAATATATATGTTATTTAAGTATATTAGGGTGAAATAATTAGGATATATGGTACATATGCTTATTTTTAGCAGAAAATGCCTGTTTTACAATATTTTCCAGCTAACCCTGAAAATGATTGCTGCCTTTTACTCTCTTTCAAAGGTATGAGCTTCAGACATGTGTCAACCACAGGCCTTGGTTTTCTCTCTTTGAAACTACATAGTTTTTTTTTTTTTAAAGGACAGTTTGTAACTGTATTTGTCTGACGGTTAATGAAATGGAGTGATTTTAACATGTTTTTGACTACGTATTATTTTTTTGTGTGACACTTACTCAAATCTTTCTCCTATTTGGGGATGTCTGTCTTATTGATTTATAGGCTCCAGTATTTTGGTCACCAGTGGGTGGCACTGTTTAAGGGGGCCATTGAGTATTTAGGAAGTGCATCATGCTGAAAGAAGTCTGTCACTGGGGGCGGGCCTTGAGGGTTTGATATCTTCCTGTCACTTCCGGTTTGCTGTCCTCTTCCTGTGTGCTTGGTTGAGATGTGACCTTTGACCTTCCTGCTCTCACAGCCATGCCTCTTGTGTCAATCATTGATGCTAGCCCCTTGCAACTGAAAGCCAAAGGAGACTTTCCTTCTTTCAGTTGCTTTTGGTCATGGCGTTTTATCACGGCAACCAAAAGCAACTAATAAAAATGTTATAAATATTTACAGGATACTAACTTCAATCACCCTATTAACCATTTTTTTCTGTTAGGGCTAGCAGCTTTTGATGTCTCTTTTAAGGTATGCAAACTCCAATGTTATGAAACATTTTTCATAACATTGTTCTTACACATTTTTACTTTAAACTTGTATTGTTTTACTTTTCAGGGAGAAGGGATTGTGTTGTTGGTTGTTTTTATTCTTTTGGGGGGGCCCACCACCCAGCTCCCAAATAAATACACACACAGAGGCTTATTCTTACTTATGAATGCCCAGCCTTAGCTTGGCTTAGTTTCTTAGCAGCTTTCCTTAACTTATTCTGACTACCTTTTGCCTCTGGGCTTTTCCCATTCTCTAACTTCTGTAAATCTTACTCTTACTCTGTGGCTTGCTGTGTAGCTGGGTGGCTGGCCCCTGGAGCCCTTCTCCTTCTCTAGCCCCTAGCTCTCCAATCCCTCTTCCCAGATTTCTCCTCCTATATATTCTCTCTGCCTGCCAGCCCCGCCTCTCCTCTCTCCTGCCTTGCTATTGGCCAGTTCTTTATTAGACCCTCAGGTGTTTTACACAGGTACAGTAACAGAGCTTCACAGAGTTAAACAAATGCAACATAAACAAAAGTAACGCACCTTAAAATAATACTCTACTACAGGGTTGGTTTAGAGTTCCAGATGGATAGAGTCCACCGTGGTGGGCAACATGGCAGTAGGCAGAGGAGGCAAGGCAGCCGGAACAGGAAGCTGGCTGAGCGCAAGAACAAATGAAGAAGCCGGAGTGAAAACAACAAGTGGAGGCAGGCTTTCAAAGCTCAAAGCCCGCCCCCCCAGTGACATACTTCCTTCAGCAAGGCTCCACCTCCTACTGGTTCCATAACCTTCCCAAACAGTGTCTCCAGCAGGCCAGTGTTGAAGTGCATGACTTCCTGTGAGGAAGTGTCTCATTCAAACTACAGCAGAGGCCATTGCCACGTTGTCACTGTGTTGCTGTTGTAGAATATTAAGATGTGTTACATTTGTTTTTACTGTGGAGAACTTTGTTTAATGTTGCAAAGACGGGCCACGTTTGTTTGAGTAAATAAAATTAACCTGCTGTCAGGAGGCTGAGTCAGCAGCTAGCTCACAGGAAGTGATGGGGAGGAACCAGGTAGAGCATGGATTTTTAAGTGGGGGCTGAGAGAAGGTCGCTGGGCATTTTGGAAGCTGCAAGCAAAGGGAGAAGGTTGACTAGTTGCTATTCAGTCTCTCTGAGCAAGCAGAATTCCACCTCAACCTGTCAATCTTGAGTTCCTTAGAGGGATGGAGATTTAGTAGGAGGTAGGTGTGAGCTTTATGGAGAGTGCAGAAGAATCACCTCCTCCTACTCTGCTCACATTCTTTTCCCTGTGGATCCACCTGCACCTGCCATTTGTGGTGGTTCAACTGGGAAATGCCCCCCATAATCCTGTTCATTTGAACACTTGGTCCTCAGGTGGCGCTGCTGTCTGAGAAGGCTTAGGAGGTGTGGCTGTATGAGGAGTAAGTCCCTGGAGGAAAGCTTTGTTATTTCCAGTTGCTATCTATGCTTAGTGCTATAAGATGTGAGTCCTCAGATTGTCATTCCAGCCAACCACCATGCCTTCCTCCTCCTTCAATCTGTTCCCACCGTTATGGACTCAAACCCTCTGGAACCATAAACCAAGTTAAACTCTTTTTCTGTAGATTGGCTTGATTGTTGTTTTGTATTACAACAACAGAACAGTAACCAATACACTGTCGCCCAACAACATTGATTTGGGCTTTGAATTTCTTAGCTCTAACATTTGTGAAAGCTATAGGTGCTATAAATAATCCCGGTCAAGTTTGACTCATTCACTTGTGTATTCAAAGCTGTCTTTCTAGAGGCATGTCAAGAAGCCTGGATATAGGTGTGTGAATGGGTGGTGATGGACAGAAATGCCTTGGTGTAACCTCACAAAGCACAGCCCGTTCTATGTCCAAGAATAGCCTTGGAGACCCAGGGGCGTTTCTGAACAGGACCCGGAAGGTTGTCAATGCTATTCCTACAAGAACAGAGAAGGCACCAGCTTGAGGTTTATTGTGTGGCTGCGACAAACACCATAACCAAAAGCAGCTTAGGGAAGAAGGGGCTTATTTGCTTACACTTCCAGATCACAGGCCACCACTAAGAGAAGTCAGGGTAAGAACTCAACCAGGAACGTGAAGCAGAAACCATGGAGGAATATGCTAGCTTGCTCACTGGTCATACATAGCTCAGAACCAACTGTCCAGGGATTGTGCCTCCCACAGTCTGCTGGGCCCTCCTACACTGATTGACAGTAAAAAATAGTACCCCACAGATGTGGCCACTGCTCGGTCTGACTCTGCGCTCTCCTCTCAGATGTCTCTAGGTGGTGAGAGTTGAAGCTAACTAGGACAGACAGTATTGAAGCCCATGGCGGAGCAGCAGGTGCACCAGGATGCCTGCCATACCTGGGAAATGTAAATGCAAGCTTTGTTTCCTTCTAGCTTGAATTTCTTGAGGAAAACCACAGGTACTTTCAAGGAAACAGATGGAAGCTGTGATGTGTTCTGTGTAACCAAAGCAATAGGCAGTGTTTGTGTGGCTCTGGGCGAGTTACTTCCTCTGAGCTCCGATCTTTCTCAGGTGCGGCCCCAGAAAACATCCTTTGCCTTCACTTAGGACTTTCTAGGGTTCTCCAGATTGCTCTGCCTATGAGGTGTAAAAGATACAGGCCTCTCTGGCTTAGGCAGTAGACTGGCATGGCGTCTGGGTTGGTTTTCTAGTCTTTGCGAGTCTCATTCCAGAGCCCTTGGACAATAGGGCGCATGATGGAAGAGGGAAGAATGAGTTCAGGGAGGGGGCTGGCCAGTCTTAGCTTATTTCAAAGAGTTCACGTGGATTGTAAGTGTTGGGATCATGAGGAGGCTGGCAAAAGGGCCTGCTCCTCATGAGGTCTGGTTAATATTAGGAATTATTGCCTCAAACGCTGCAGGTGTGGATCGACCCCTTTCAGTCCCTGTAAGTGGGGCTGCAACTGCCTTTGACAGCCTCCAAGCTGCAGAGTGCTCATGCCCAGGGCAGACAATGATGCGGGGGAGTTGCTGGTTTTAGGGTAGAAAATTACAATGCATATATAGTAAACAGCACCTGGAAGTGTACTAATGATTTTTACAATTAACAGCAGCGGTCTGATTATTCATGCGTGCTTTCTATGAAAGAGAAGAAAGGAAGCAGATGTTGGAAACAGTCACATGGCTTGGAGTTTACTGGGAGGGGGCCCGGGGTGGTGAGGGAAGAAGGATGGATGGGCTGGAGCAAAAGGAAGGAAGAGTGGGTGAGGTGGAGCTAGCTTCCTGTGGTTTGATTCAGTCTGTCAGATGCAAATCACCTCACCCAGCTCTCACAGGAGACCCTCTGATTCTTTTGACATCTTCTCCACTCATTTCTGCATTCTGCGTATTTAAAGCCGAATATATGTATGTATGTATGTTGCAGTGACTAGGCAGTAAATACGTGAAGTAGTCAGTAGAAACTTATGATTGGGCGTTTTAGTTTTAGTTTTTTTTTTTTTTCTGTTTCATACTGAATATTGTGTGGCTCTGATGAGCATACAGGATGCTGGCTCCATGCCTGTAAAAGCCACCAGGTGGGCTTGTGGGTAATTCTGGCGTCTCCCGTTCTTCAGCCATGAAGCCATCTGTATTATAGTTTGGAGCTTGATGCCTGACTCCAACTGGTTTCACCCTTCATCTCTCGGCCTTTCAAATCCCTTGCTCAGCTCCAAGTAAAAATCTATGACTGTCTACTGTTGGATACATTTATTCATATACTGGAAAGACGGCATTGTCAGACAGCACTCTCAAGGGCTAAATGTTGGTTATTTCACCACACACATGCATCATATACGTATATATATTTTTCTTATTTTGTCTGGCCCTTTGTCCATCTAAAAAGACTTTTATTTGACTGAAATCATAGGAAAATGTTGTTCTGTAGTTCGCTATTGTTTTAAAATTTAAAATCATGGGGTTGCCATTTGATCCCCAGCACCTCTATCAAGCAGCTTACACCCACCTGTAGCTGCAGCTCCAGGGAATCTGACGCCCTCTTCTGGCCTCCTGGGAACCTGCACTCAACTGCACATTCTTATACACAGATACACACACATAATTGGTTTTAGCCTTTACACTATGGTTGTTACATTTATAATAATCCATTATTGATAGGAAAATTTTGTTCTATTTTAGGTAACACTAGTGACTGAATTCCAGTTGACTTTTGCTTTCAGTTCCATTTTCCCTTTTGTAAGATTTCAGATGATGGGAATCCCTGGTCACAGGAGGATTAACTGGAAAGCCTAATTTCTTGGCACTCTGTTGGACAAGGCAGTGTATTTGAGAACTGATACATGATCTTATCAATTTTGGTCTTGATGAGTCATAGTGTATGGAGGTTACAGACGCAAATGTGCATGCATGCATGAAAATTTACTTTGTACCACAAAACAGCTTTGAATATGCATTTCTGTAATTATTGCCCTCCATATTGCCCCCCCCCCCCCCCTTTAAAGTGTATCGAGTTGGGTGGTTGTACTGGCTGGTTTTGTGTGTTAACTTGACACAAGCTAGAGTCATCATAGGAAGGAGCCTCAGGTGAGGAAATGCCTCCATGAGATCCAACTGTAAGGCATTTTCTCGTTTAGTGATTAATGGGGGGAGGGCCCAGCCCGTGGTGGGTGGTGCCATCCGTCGGCTGGTGGTCCTGGGTTCTATAAGAAAGCAGGCTGGATAAGCCATAGCAAGCAAGCCAGTAAGCAGCATCAGCTCCTGCCTCCAGGTTCCTGCCCTGTTTGAGTTCCTATCCTGACTTCCTTCAGTGATGAACAACAATGCTGAAGTGTAAGCCAAGTAAACCCTTTCCTCCCCAACTTGCTTTTTGGTCATGATGTTTTGTCGCAGCAATAGAAACCCTAAGACAAACTGGTATCAGGGTAGTGGCGTATTGCTGTGACAGCCCTGACCAAGTGGGGGAGGATTGTGGAAGGACTTTGGAACTTTGGGCTAGAAAAGCCACTGAGTGTTGAGATAACATTGAGAACAGCGCAGAGGATGGAAGCCTGGCCTGTGACGTTTCAGAGGAAAGTTTAAAGACTCTGTCAGGGCAGTTCGTTATTTTGAATTAAGATCCCATGGTTCTGGTTAGCTGGGGCTGAAGAATCAGCTGTGACTAACAAGATACCAGAACTACTAAAGCAAAACTCTGCTACGTGGGATACTTGATGCTGATCAGCTGGAGCTAAGAAATTAGTACTGGCTAAGAAGAGACCAGCATCCCTGGTGAAATCTCCTGGGATGTGTTTCCCGAGAACATCCAGAAGCTGTGTTCCAGAGGCGGCCAAGGTTGTACCTCGTGCTGGCAGCCGGACTGGGTCATGTGTAAGCGTCACCCAGGTGGTCCTGGTTTTGAAGGCATGAAGGCATCATGGAGAGCAGCTGAGGCTTGGCACTGTGAGAGGCCAGGAGAGGCCATTGGTGAGGGTGCAGCCTCAGTGGCAGTTGAAGGCCCAGGACTGAAGGGGTCATGCAGAGAAGTTGAGGCTTGGCACCATGAGGAGAGCCTAGGAGAGGCTATTGGTGAAAGTGCAGCCCAGTTGCAGCAGAGACCCCAGCGTTTTGGAGATGGCAGGACCGTGGGATGACCACCAAGAACAGCAGGAGCTGCCTGGGCAGGTAAGATGCCACAAGGCTGCCTCTTATTATGGAGACTCTTCACATCTCTTGATGAAATGCTAGTTAGATTGCTTCTAAATTCTGGTTAACTGCTAGAGTTCTGAAAAGGCAGATTCTGATATATATATTTTTTAAGTCAAGGATTTCATTTCCTTCCTGCAAAAAGAAATTTTTAAATGTCCTATGCCATTTTCCATGTTGTCAGTCCTGGGAGAAGCTAAGGCTCTCAACAAACTGGTTCTGTTCAAATCCATCTATCGGTTCAACGTCGTCAGAAGTCAATTCTTAGTCCCAGGTTTGAAGAGGTTGAAAAGCTGGTTCATAACATACTCAGTGCTAAACAAATTCTGGAAATAAAGGGTAGAGATGGTAGAAGTGTGCCCCAGGCTAAGGCAGGTTTCTCCACAATTGTAATGACAGTAGAATTTTGAAACAGTAGCTGATGAAGAGACCCAGGAACATCTCAAGCAAATGCAAATGTGCAGTAAATGGGAAGCTTGAGGAAGAGGAGAAAGGGCGGATGTGTAGTCACCAGTGATCTTGTCAATGGTGGGTCCTCTACAGTGTGCCGCCTCCTGGTTTCCCAGGAACATGACCATTCCCAGCATCTGCACAATTATATCTATGTTTATGGCTAAGGTATAACTAGCAGAACTTAAGAGGAAGTAATGTCTGTCAGTCCTGAGACTTCACTTCCTGCAGGCCCTCATTTCTCTCGTCCCTGAGCACTAGTGTCTTGGGTTTTTGGATGCCAATAGTTGTAGGAGGAGAAGAAACACATAACACAGGAAGTGTCATGTGGCAGTAAATAAAATGTTATGTGTCATACCAGGCCGACTTGGTGCTGCTGTAGCCTCTAGCTGATGTTCATTCCCCTGATTCTTACAGAGACACCAAAACAATTGATATGTTTAGGCACTTGATGTGAATAGGCAGTCTAGAGAACAGCCATTGGTCCATATAGGAATATTGAGTCTGACAAAGTTGTGAACTTTTTGTGGTCAGGAATTATATAATATACAGGTTGATAATCTCTCTTTTCTAATAGTATGCTGTTTCCTTAACAGATAGAGGGCCAATGTTAATAATCTAATAGAGCTGATAGGTGACTAGGAGGGTCATGAACTTGACAGTCTCATCTTGAAAGTTTCTGAATGACAACATGACTCAACTTGTTGTGATGCTCAAAAATAAGAGGACTAAAATCCCATTTGTATAAACCAAATACAATGACTTTATTTTCTGATTTTTATGACCAGTGAAAAAACAAACACACAAACCACTGGACACAGAAACCATCAAAATCCATGTAGAATTCTGAGCTCACATGGTCCTTCTGATCTTTCAGGGATGCTTGGGGGTCATTGATGTTCAAGGTACTGTCATCACTTTTATCTCCCTACCCTACAGAATTAAAGAAAGCTGTGATGGTCTGGCCATTGAGGAAGCTGCCTTTGAACTGGGTTAGCTTCAGTTAGATTCATTGCCCTGTTTTGTATTTAATAATTTAATTAGTGTGTGGATTTAAATCATCCATCTTCTTTCCTAAGCTAACTTTGCCTTTGTGCACGTCTGTCTCTGATTTTTGAACATCCATGTCCCCGAAGATGGGTTGACACACTGGGTCTAAATGGCCTCGCACAAGCAGGAACAATGTGATGCTAGATGGAATTGGAGTGGCCCAATCTCTCCTCTTGGTGACCCAAGTTATTCAGAGGAAATAAAGAAAAGATTTTTAATTAACCAAATAGTTTGGAGAGCCACACATCCACTGACTGCCAAGAACTATCATAGCTAAACTATTTCAGGGTTTCTTTCAAACAAACAACATTGATTAAAAGTGACCAACACAGCATTGTTTTGCTCATAACCAGGAATGTTTGCTCAGAGGAACTGCAGAGGCTCCTCAACGCCGTAGTTGCTAGCTGCATAAGCTGGCTTCTCCATAGCCCTGGGGTCCTGTCTCAGGCTCCAGTCAGGAGGCAGCTATGCAGCTCAGCCCCAGGGGCTTCTGTCATATCGACCAGCGGGCAAGCATCTCCCTGGACCTGGGGAAGACTGAGTGAGGCTGGGAAAGGAATGGCAACAGGAACATCCTTTACCTGTATTTATTATTTTCAAATTATTTTTTATGTACAAAATAAGGATATCATATTTATGTAAAAAATTATATTGCATATTGAACATATCCCTGGCCCTGTTCCCTCCTATTTCTTTTCTCACCCCTCCCCACCATTAGTCTCCTTTATCCCCTGAGGTAATCTCATTTCTACTTTCATTTACTATATACTTATATGATTATAAGTGACTATATACAATCTAAAAGCACAAAGGAGGGTAAATATACAATGTGTCTTGTCTTAGACTAGATCAGTTTTTAAATATGATAATTTTCAGTTGCTTCAATTTCCCCATAAATGGCAAAACTTCATTCTTTATGGTTGAAAAAATTATATATATGTATGTGTTTGTGTGTGTGTGTGTGTGTGTGTGTGTGTGTTTGTGTATAATTTCCCTTACCCATTCCTCTGTCATAGGACACCCATGTTGGTTCTGAATCTTAGCTCTTGTGCTTCCAACTGCCACAGACATTGGTGTGCAGGGGTCTCTGTGACGTGTTGGCTTTTGCTGACAGTAGAGGAGAGTCCCCACACCCACTCATGTGTGAGGCTCTCTTCCGCTGCAAAGCATTTTCTCTCGGCACAGCTATGAAAAGAGCTTTAGGAATTAACATGTTGCCCCTGCCGGTGCCTCACCTTCCAGAGCAGAACTTTCTGTCTCAGCTCTGGGGCAAACCTGGCACTCTATGCTCTTAAGAGTTGGTCTTACTTTTTCTTCAGTCTTGGAGACCAGTTGCCAAGGAACTCAGGTTGGGGTAGAGCAATTTCAGGTCATCTTTCAAGTGTCTTTGAAAGACAGCCTTGCTTCTGCACTGATGCTTGAGGGCAGATGGGAACCTCTCGCTGCTTCCCTTGTTCTCTGAATCTCCTTCCTAGAGAGGCTGCTGCCTGTGGACTGACTGTGTATAGCCTATGGACAGACTGTCAGGTTTTACATTGTAAGAGAATATCAAAACTTAAGCATTTTAGAGACTGTGGCTAAGGGGGAAGTTCAGGAAGCCAGAAATACCATTTGAGTCTCCAAACTCTTCCCACTCTAGATAGGACCCTTCTACAGGCTGAGCTACAGATGTTCCTCTTTTTCAAAGGATCTGTGGGGCTGGAGAGATGGCTTGCCACTCTTGCAGAGAACCTGAGTTTGGGTTCTAGCACCTATGTTGAGTGACTCATAATTGCTTGTAACTCTAGCTCCACTGTGTTGTACCCCCTTTTGTGGCTTCTGTAGGTATCTACATACTTGTGACAGACACACATACACACACACACACACACACACACACACACACACACACACACACACACACTTTTTAAAGAAGGTTCAAAACACAGACCTTACTGTTCCCCAGCCCTAACATGGTGATGGTGGCTAAGACAATCCCAAAGAAAGAGGGAGCACAAGAAATTGCTCGTTTCGTCACTGGATACCTGTCTTGACTCCAGGCTGTGTTCCTGACCACACTGTCCCCCTGACCAGCCAGGTCAGCGGCCACCTTCCTCAAGTTTGTCCTTACTGTGTGGTCTTTGCAAGCTTGCCGGGAAGGGGAAGGCCTGAGATCTCTGTGGGAACAGGGATCTGCGGCACCTCCTTTCGTGTTTACCCACAGTGCCACAAACATACTTCCCTTCCTGCTGTGTGAAGTCAGGACGATTAGGGAATAATAAGGCGCAGACACATTTGTATTCTGTCTGGCAATGGTGTTTTCAAATTCTGCACTCGAGGAGGGCATTGTTAGATGATTTTCCCTCTTCTAGAAGTTTCATTGTGTTACTAAAGTAATTACTCTGCCACATTAGGAAGACCAAACATTAGTCTTAAACAGAAGCCTGAAGTCTTTCACTGATACTTCATAAAATGGTCTCTGAAATCAATTACATTCTGTTCTGACAACCTGCATGCTCCCCGCCATGACTTTCCCAACCTTCAAAGCCCCGCTGTGGCTGTTCTTAAATACATAAACACACCCAAAGTCCTCACACCTCACACACACACACACACACACACACACACACACACACTCCCTCTCCCCCCCCTTTCTCTCTCTCTCTCACTCTCACTCAAGGCCTGTACCTCTACTTTCTTACCTCTATGTCTCCACTCAGGGATTCACAATTCTTCAAGTTTATTATGAATGTGATTAATTTAAGTGGTCATAAACTTCAAGACAGGCTTGTTTTCAACCATGGATTGTTCCTACACAGGTCCGTGCTTATCCAGAGCTTGGGGGGGGGGGAGGGGGATACAAGACTCCTAGAGACTTGGGTGTTTTGGTAAACATGGTATGACTCATGAGAAGGTTCCGGGCTGGCTAATGCCTCGGCTCACCCTGGCCACAGTAGAACATCTGCAGGTGCTTATGGCCACATGGGTGCTGACTCCTCCCATCAGCGAAACTTTGAGTCTTGCCCAGGCTCTTCATCAAGCACGCCCTTTTGTGCCGGCTCTCTCTGTCCTCCAGCACTGTTCAGGCAGTAGTGTCCCCCACCACTTGGTCTGCTCCTCTTTACCTTGGCCTTTTTATTCAGTCTTACAGAAGCCAAGTTACTCTACAGACCCACCAGCGTTTAATACAGGACTTAGCCCAGTGTTTACCTGTGAGAGAATCTCAGGCAGAATCCCACACCTTCCACAGCCTGGACTAGACTTTGTCATACGTGTGACAGACCAACCAACTTTGTAGCCCTCCAATGCCCTTGTTACTTAGCCTCCTTTACAATTCCGTTAGCTCATGCGCTCAGGCCATTTATTTGGTTTACCTGCATCCTATGTAACGTGGAACACAACATTTGACATCATTAACATCAATAATGGAATCAATTAACCACTTCATAGAGAAACCAACCAACCGCTCATCATTCTGGCTTTTAAGAAGACAGAGGAATGACTCCCAGGTCCACTGAGTTAAGACTGAAGCTTGACCCCACTGACTTCCTTTATTTGTATATTTAGGTATCCCTCAAAGACCACAGTGAAGCCAATTTCTCATCTTGTCTGGAGGCCGCAGGTTCTTAGCTGTCACCCATGTTGTGCCATCCATCTTCCAAGAGCTTGAACATGTCTGCAAGGAGGCTGACTTAACCATTAGTCACTTGACTTACTGAGCGGTGGCTCTGCATAAGCACTGGCCTGTGCAGGAACACTCCACGGTTGAAAACAAGTCTGTCTTGAAGTTTATGACCTAGGAAAGGAAGGAAAAACTGACAGTCAGACACTTACTTGTGAATGCACGAAGCCAGAGGGTGAAGTCGTGAATTGCTCATTCACTTCTTCAATCATTTCCTTTTTCAGACAAGGTCTCCCAGTGAGCTTGGAACGCACTGATTTGACCAGTGGACCCTGGCGATTCTTTGGTTTCTGCCTCCCCAGTGCTGGAATTCAAGTGTCTGCCGCCACGTGCAGCTTTAATGAGGGTGTTGGGGATCGAACCCGGGTCTTCATACTTACGCAGCATGTGCCTTATTGGCTGAGTCTTCTCTCCAGCCCTTACTTTTCATTCTTAAAAGTTCATTATCCTTGAGATTTGTTTAGTGAGAATGTGAAGTTGACCAAAACAGCAGGCCTCTTCCTTGATTGATCTGTCAACCCGTCCTCTCTCCCAGAAACCAGGGGATCAGATGTGTCAGCCCTACAGGGGTCTTGGGTCAGCATCCCGACCATCCACTAGGAACTAAATGGCAGGGCAAGTGTGCCTATGTAGAGTAGACAGGCGTTGGGCTAGAAAGGAGGTCAGTGACAGATCACCCTGCACTTGGGGACAGTGGTCTGTCTCAAGAATAGTAGGGTCACTGTCACTTAGAGGCCTTACAAAACAGACAGAAAACTTGGGGGGGGGTTGCATTTTAGAAGGATGTTTGAGTATTGCACTATAAAGTTTGAAAATCTTTATTTTATTTTATAATTTAACTTAATTTTACATATCAGCCACGGATTCCCTTTTTGTCCCCCCTCCCGCCCCCCCCAATTCCCTTCTCCTCCAGGGCAAAGACTCCCCTGAGGATTAAGTTCAACCTGGTAGATTCAGTCTAGGCAGGTCCAGTCCTCTCCTCCCAGGCTGAGCCAAGTGTCTCTGTATAAGCCCCAGGTTCCAAACAGCCAGCTCATGCACTTAGGACAGGAGCCGGTCCCACTGCCTGAAAATCTTAAGTCTAGAAGGGAGACAAACATTTTTACAGTCTCCGAGAGGACAGAAGAATTAAGGAGTGGCAGGTAATTTGTGATCAGTGAGGGGGACAGAATTACAGAACTGGGCAAACAGTGTTGACTGACACACACACGTGTTAGTTTTCTCTTCGCTGTGAGCGGATAGGACACATGACAAGGAGACACGGAAGTGGGAAGGGCTGATTTGAGCTCATGGGTTCAAGGGATAGAGTCCCTCCCGGCACAAAAGGCGTGGCGGTGGTGGGGCGGCCTCTGAGCAGATCAGAGAGCAAAGAGAAATGTTGAGTACTCAGCATCTTTCTCTGTCAGGATTTGTTCAGTCCTCCACTCTGGTCCGTGGGAGGTGTCTGCCCACATTTGGGGTGTGTGTGGGGTGCTTTCCCCACCTATTCAATTCTCACTGAGAATGAGCTCAAAGGCACACCCAAAGTTTTGCCTCGTTCTATGTCTGGGCATTTTTTAATCCAGCCAAGCTGACAATCAGAATAAAACCTGATCCACATTCAGTAAGGATGGACCTGACCCAGCACCCCACATGTCTGTTGCGGTGTGTGACGGATTCACTGCCCGTTGCACGGAAATGCTTGTATAAAGGGAGGCCACGCTTCTTTGTTTAAACAATTCATATTGGAGAAGAAAGCTGTTGGAGGAGACGCTGGGCATTTGCTGCACAAACTGCATTGTTCAAGATAGCCAACTCTCACGGAATTAGTCATTACTAATTAAGAACATGTGAATATATTTGAATATCTATGTGTTGGTAAAATTCTGTGTTTATTATCCCCTGGTCTCAGACTAATAGACTCCTCATCCCACAGAAGGCTTGCTCTGGAGTGGTCTGGAAGAGAAGGAAGCAACAGAGGCATAGGGAGAGAAGAAATGCAATTAATTAAAAGGGCATTAGTTCTTGCTCCTAATTAAAATCAAGTAAAAATAGGAATTTGACAGGTGCTTGGCCAGAAAGAGCATATTAAACAATTTTCAGTCCTCAGGGAAAGAGTGGAGAAAGCTCAGAGAAGCATTTGGAGGACGTTTTTTATGCTCTTTTGTAATGCATTGCCTTCCATACTTGTGAGCAGACCATCCCTTGTGGGGAGAGCAGGTCCAGTGGACAACTGTGCACCTCTCAACATCTACAGCCAAGCTCTGCACGTGTCATCCCAAAGTATGTTAAGCATTCTGATTACAGTCCTGAGTCATAAAGGGCAAGACATTCGAGCTGTCTTTTCAATTAAGGGTAAAAATCAAAACTTGTTTAGTAACTACCACAGGCATGGGGTGTGGGGGCCCAAACTAGTCAGGGCCAGAAAGTCTGGGCTTGCTTTACCCAGCAGGGCTGCATAACGGGATGATTTGGCCAGGGGCGTGGTTACCAGGTGTTTTTTGAAGGGTCTACACTTGGCTGTACATTGTGCTTTGATCTTGATTGGGGGGGGGGGGGGTTGCCGCACCCCTTGGTGTTGTACAAAGGCCCTTCGGAATAAATCTTGAGATGACTGGTTATTGACCCAGGGCCCTCCAGAAGCTATCCTGTGTCTCTGTCTTTCTTATCATCTCCTATCTTTCTTTCTAATACTTCCTCATTCCTCTCTCTTCCCCCCGCCCCAAGAACCCTTTGAAAGGTGGAAGCTGGACTCCTACAGACCCCCACAATGGGGGCAAGGCTTCTCTCCCCTGTCCCTGGGTGTATCTTCCATGCTTCACAGGGTGCTGACATGTGCCCTGTTAAGTGAATGGGTTGAAAGTGAATTTTTTCCTCTTTAAAATGGGCCCAAGGGATCAGAAGGCTGGGGCTGGGGAACTGTGCTTTTCTCTGGCTGCCTGCTCTCTTTCAGGGAGGGAGAGGACATTCTCTTTGGACCAGTGGTGTGATAGTATCTATCTGGATGAAGGTTTGCTTTGCTTGTTTGTTGAGGAAGGAGTGCCACAGCATGCACGTGGAGGTCAAAGGGCAGCCTGTAGGAGTCAGTTTCCTCTTCCACTGTCCTGGGAATCAAACTCAGATCATCCGGCTTGCGTGCCTTAACACACTGTGAGCTCAAAGGCCTGGTCAGTTCCCTGAAAGAAGGGTCCTTCCTCATCCTTGAAGGCCAGGTAAGTTTTGATCATGGAGTGTATCAGTAGAGAGGTATTCTAGGCAAAACTAACATTGGGCTCAGTGTGGTGCCGGCGGGCTTGTGATTGGGGCACCTTTAGATGACTTGTGACTCAAACGCTTCAGTTTGCCTCTCAGTTGGGCTTACTGCAAATGCATCCACAAGACTGTCCTATTTTCATGGACGTATTTTAGGGCTAACACAGAAATCACACGAGTTAATTGTGGCTTTGTAGATACAATCAGTGTCTTACCTCTTCTATCCCCCTCTGTCTCTCACCTGTATGGAATTCCTCTGGCCTTCGATCAGTTCTTGATCATTTACAATTTACTAAGAGAAGCAGAATCACTGAGTGGCATCAGATTTCTTAGACCGTATGGTGCTTGTTGTGGGTAGAAATAGCTAGGGGTGTAGACTTACTGCCCCGGGTGATCATGGGAGCTGCTAGTCTACTGAGCCTGGTGTAGCAGTTGGCACTTGAGAAGGAGAGTTGAAATCATGAACCAGGTGAGGGAGGGGAGAAACTGGCCTCTTGAGGGCAAACTGAGGTGGAGGAAGAGAAATCAGAACTACCTGGGACAATCTTGGACCTAAATCTGTCTTCACTTTCTAATCTCAGCCATAAGTGTGCAGACCTGCTCACACTCTCATGGTGGAGCTGCACTTGTGTTGGTTCAGGGAGCACAGAAGCTGAACAGACAATGGCCAGGGCACCTTGAGCACAGCTAGCCCCAAGCCCACACCCTCTAGATAAACCCAAAGATCGTCCGCTTCCGCTCCTCTCCTGAATGGAAATTCAGCTGTCCATTCCCTGCTCCTTCCCACGTCACAACCTCTCACAGTCAAGTTGAAAGATCTACAGGAGCCACTAAAAGATGAACGTCTGAAAATAGTAAAATTACTTTTAAAGTATGGTGGGTTGTGTCAAGTAAGTGATGGAAGCCTTGGCATCTTTACAGGTTAACTGTAAACAAACTGTGATGTTCAGGTTGCTGCCGCAGTTCACATGGGCAAGTTGATGTTCTTCTTGTGGTGACGCAGGGACCTCTCAAATCTATCATCTATCTTAACTCTAAATTGCCCAGTCACCCTTTTTTATTTAAATGAAAGATTTGCCATCCTAACCCTAAAACTTGGAGGTTTGCCAAAAGGGGGAAATCATTGACATTTTATTATCAAAAAAGTCTTAAAAGGAAATCATTATATTTTTAAGTTTTTTAACTCAGTGACTTGCCATCTTGTTTAATAGTAATGTTATATCAATATATTAATACACAATAATATATAAATAAATATATAGTGCATTGACATAAATTATATTAATATATTATATATTAGTATGATATTAATATATTTGAATGGTTTTGTGGCAGGGGTTGTCTAGCATCTGTCTCACAGTTCTATGGGCAGCCTTCTTCAGATACTTTACAGATGTTGGCCAAAATCACACATCAGCATTAGAGGACACATGGGAACATGTTGTGTTCTCATGCAAACTGCAAGACGCTCTGCCAAGGTTCTGGCAGAGAATGAAACACGAGTGAGAAGCAGAGGGGGGCTGGGATTTACTGTGGGCGGAGGCCCCCTGTGGACAGGTGCTGGCAGACTTCGCAATGCTCTTGGCAGGTGCTGATGGAAGGTGCTGGTTCTTAGTAGGTTGCCCAGATGCGGGGTAGGGGCTTGAAAGCTGGGAGAGGTCAATGCAAGTGAACTCCAGGTCTTGAACACATGGTGGGAAGTATTACAGAGTGATTTTTGCAATCATGGTGCAAAGCATTGTAAATAGTAAGTCATCACAAGGGTGGGCTGCTTCTGGAAGTCAGGCAGCTACAATAGAAGTTTTGTTTTTTTTTTAAACTCCTGCTGTCAAAATTGTAATCTGAAAAAGAAGAAAAAATACTATGTGTTTGTGGGTTGGGGAGGGAGTAGCGGTGGAAAAGAGATTGATTTTTTTTTTTAAACAAGTCAGTGAAGCAATTTCTGACAACTGTTATACAGGTGCCTTATTTGTGTGACTTCTGTAAGCTTTCATTGATGATAGTATTTGCCCTGTTTTGCAGATAGCCTGTAGTTTGAAAAGTAATCCAAGATCCTCTAATGAACAAGTCATAGAGTTGGGATCTAAACTCATGCTGAATTCATAGGAGGGTCTCCTCTTCTCAACCTGGTGTTTCAAGTTCATCTTCTTGACTTTAGTTTGATTTTATTTCTTCAAAATTTATTAACAGCTTGGGAAATTCCCTTCAGTTTCCTCCTGCTGTAGATCTAACGGAAGAGAAATCTTATTTCCCAACTTATCCATGGAATTGAAGTTATTCTGAAACACAAATCTTCTTCAGATTCAATAAACAACCTTCAAATTTATTCCTCAAAACCATGTAACACAATTTTTCTCCTCTTTGGAAATTATCATAAAATGCTAATTTGATCAATTTCTCACTGTGATTTTTTTTTTCAAAGCTGTAGTTGGGAGATGTGTTGGCACTGTATCTGGTTGTACAATTTCCCTTTCACATCAGCAAGAAAACTAGCACCTAGCCCTGGCGTCTTGGTTCGTCTTTCTTTTCTCTTGGAGCTTTATTGTGTTTACAGCTCCATTTCTATCACTTTTTTTCTTTCTCACCTATATTTTCTAGTCTCCGTGAGGAGAGACGAAGTGGACGCCTTGAGAAACATATCACATCCCATTTTAGAAACCCTCTAAGAAGATTCTTTTTTCCTAAGTTCTTCATTTGAAATTGTAGTTTGATAACTTGGCATTTTATAAAAAGCCATTCCATTCACTGAGACAAATTGTAACACACTTTTTGAGAGTTAGTGAAATGGTATTTGTTCATGCATGCATCCATATATGTATCTATACATATATCCACCACCACACATCTATCCAGCATTCATGCATGCATCCATATATGTATCTATACATATATCCACCACCACACATCTATCCAGCATTCATGCATACATCCATACATACAAGCATTCATCCATCTGTCAAGTCATTTCTTCATGGAGTTTCTGTTCATAGAGGCATCCAGACACACATACATCCTTGCATCTATGCATCATCCAAGCAGTCATGCATGTATCCATCCATCCATGCATCAATTTGCACATCCAGTCATTCATACACCTGTGCATGCAATCATGCATCCATCCAGGTGTCTGTGGATGCAGCCACACACTTGATCACCCAACACCCAATCTAAGACTGAGTAGCTTCTTAGCCTGCATGTTAACTTTCTTCTGATTCCACTACTTCTGACTTTGCTCCAGAATCTACACCTTCCCTACTGTACGATCATCATCACTTCCTATTCTGTTGACCATACTCATCAGTAGACAAGTTTTAATAGTTTTCATTGTGAAGAAAAGAATTTCAACCCCACATGTCTCTCTGAACACCACCTTATTTGCCATCAGTTCCTGAGGCAGAGTTCTTTGAGACTTCTGTCCATTCTTGGAGCTTATCCCCAGCCTTTCATTTTCATTCCTATCTGGCTTGGTCTCTCCCCACTCCACGGCGAGTATTCTTGTCAAGGAATTGGTGACCAGTTGCCAAGCCATGTCTAATGGACTGGACAAAGGTATTCGCCCCGTCATCCTTTCAGAGACATTGGACTGGAGCTGGAGTTAAAGGCGTGTGTGGTGATACTTCATTTGTACTCAAACAGAATTTGACAATCAGAGGACAGAGCTACCCACTAGATTAACCATAGTGACCAGGCAGTGGGGCACACACCTTTAATCCCAGCACTTGGGATCTCATGCCTTTGCTCCCAGTATTTGGGAAACACACACGCCATTAATTTCAGCACTAGGAAGGTTGAGACAGGAAGTGATATGGCTGGGCAGAGAAAGGAATATAAGGTGGGAGGAGATAGGAACTCAGTCCTTTTGGCTGAGGACTCAGGCATTCAGTCTGAGGATTCATGGAGACAGGATCTTCCCCTTTTGGTTGAGGAGTTGGCAAGGTGAGAAGAGGCTGTGGCTTGTTTCCTCTGATCTCTCAGCATTTACCCTAATATCTAGCTCTGAGTTTTTATTATAAGACCAATTAGGATTTGTGCAACAGGCATCTGTATGCTGCTGGTACAAGTGCTGGAAATGGAACTTGGTCCTCCAAAAGAATGCTTTTAATTGCTGACTTCTGTAGCTGCCCAAGCTTCTCCCCCAATGATGGTTTTTGGGTGTCATCCATGGAGCCAGTCTCCCTGTAACATGAATCTTAAATGGTCTTTTAATAAAAAACACAGAGCCAGATCTTGGGGTGAAAGCTGAAAGATCAGAGAAGCATAACAGCCACCTACTAGTTCTTACCTCTATGAAATCCTCAGTCTAAAGAGAATGAGTTCCTGTTTCCTCATGCCTTCTATACCTTTCTCTGCCCTGCCATATTAGTTCCTAGGATTAAAGGTGTGTGTGCTTCCCAAGCAAAGGCATGAGATCTCAAGTGCTGGGATTAAAGGTGTGGGCCACCACTGCCTGGCTCTTTCTCTCATGTAGGCCACTGTGGCCTTGAACTCACAGAGATCCAGAAGAATCTCTGCCTCCCAAGTGATAAGATTAAAGGTGTGTGCCACCACTGTCTGGCCTCTATGTCTAACCTAGTAGCTGGCTCTGTCCTCTGATCCTCAGGCAAACTTTATTGGGATACACAAAAATATCACCACATCTCACAAACAAGAAAGAAGCAACATAAAGAAGTCCAGTTTGGTTCATCACAATCCTGCTTTCAAAAACATGGTGACAACATGAGACTTCAAAAGAATAAAGAACTATTGGAAATGTAGAGTAAGCAATATACTTTTCTATACAATATTTAGTTTTGCTAATATCTTCACAAGAGATCCATTACTGCACCAGGTTTCCAGATAGGAGAACTGAGGTTCAGATGACCATGTAACCACAGCTAGCGAATGTGAGATTTTAGGTTTGAATCAGTTCTAAGGCCAACTCCAATGTCAATGTGTTGATATTTTCTCTTTGTTCCAGACAAACAGAAGCAGTGTTCATGAAAATCCCTGAGAATGAGGGCCTAAATTTGCATTTGAGTACTTGCTCACACTCTGGTCTAGAAGAATTGAAGAGTTACTTGTGTGTCCCAATCTATCAGACTATTCAAACAATAGATCCCAAAGAAATGAGAATCTCCCTAGGAATCTCATGGTGGGAGAAGGAAAAAAATGCCAGCCACCGGGGGACCTTGTGTCCCAGAAAGAGATTTCACACAGTTCTAACAACTTTTCAGACCACCTTATAGCATGAAACTCAAGGATAGACACTGATGGGTCATTGGTGGGTGGGACCACAGCTTGACGGCGACAGCATGGATGTGCATATCTTTGGTGATCTATTTAAACTTTGATCTCAGTTCAGGACCCTGATGATAGATTTGGGAGATTTGCTGGATCTCTTTGTCTCTCTTCTCCATGTAGCCACATTGATTAAATCTTTTTCTGTTTTTCATTTTTAATTTGGTTCTTTTAATTGTCTTACTGAGGATGGGTGGCCAGATCGGATTTGGTACACAGTATTGATGACACTAATACTCACCTCTGAGCTGAGGAAGGACACAGACTGCTGCCCTGTGGAATAGGCTGAGAAGTCTCATGAGCCTCCTGCATCATGTGTCGGTGGCAATACTGAAGACCAAACCCAGGCTGGGTCGGTTTCACTAACTATTCATGGAGAACCAACTACCGGCCAGGGGAGGGACTAGAGGAAGACAGCCAATGACAATCATCTAACTGATGATTGACATATCTGCCCAAATCAAAACACTAGTACTATCCAGCTGCCCTTTTCTCTCCTCCCAAAGTACAATTCATGTGTCCTCTTGTAGTTTATATTCAGGCGTGCGTATGTCTACAAAGGGTATCATTAAATTAAGCATCCTAGATTTAAATCTTCAAGTTACTTCGGATAGAGTCTGGATCAGGGTATATGTTATACTTTTAAAAAATAAATATAATCTTAACACATTGTGTATATGTTTGAAACTAACCAAAAGGAAGCAGAAGGCTTCCCCGCTGCCAAATTAAATTTAAAAACATTTTCCTTCCTTCCTCTCCCTTTTCCTTTTCTTTACTTCATTTCTTTTGAGATAGGACCTCATGTAGCCCAGGCTGTCCTGAAACCCACAATGGCTGAAGATGACCATGAACTTCCCTTTACAGTCCCCTCTACCTCTGTGATTACGGGCATGGGCCAGCATGCATCATGCTCTGTTTCTGTGGTACTGGGGATCAAACCCAGGCTTCACACATATAGGCGGGCATCCCGCCAACTAAACTGCTCCCCAACCCATTTCTTCCTTCCAACACCCATCCAAGGGGAAGGAGTTCTTCCATTTTCACTCAGAAGGAGCAGTTAGCCATGGACTGTCTTCTTCTCCAGGGTGGGAGAGAAAAAGAAGAAATCATATACTTTCTGAGCCTTCTCATTATTATTTCTGGGAAAACACAATAAAGCTACAGCTGGCAGGCACTTATTTTTTTCTTAGCATTTAATAATAGAATTAATTGCTAAGTGGAAAGCTCGCAGCCCCTTCCTGTTGTGCCTTGCCCTCCGCTATCATTATGAATAGATGTAAAAATCAAAGCTAATTACCATTCGGCATGTTTGAAGAAATAGACCAAACCGCCTGCACAGAGCTCATTTTTCTCCCTTCCCGGCCCCAGGTTAACAAGGTTGAGACACACGGACATACACATGCCCACCTAAACCTGCCAAGGTAGGGGCAATTCCCTTGGGTGATGAACTGTCTCTAGACACTGGGCTGTTTCTGCTGCAGACAGCGATTACGGCTTAGAGCTTGGGTTGCGAGTTGCATCAAGGTTAGGTTAAATCAGGGACTTTTGCTGCTATGAGAAGCTCATTACAGTGTAGTTTATTTGCCTTGATTGTGTCTTGGTGTATTTAATAAGAACCTACTAACTATAGACTGTGTGAGAGGGAGGGAGCCAAAGGCCATTGTCTAACTGATGACTGACAACTTCATTACAGACTGAATGTGGAGCTTATTTTGCCTTGAATACAACACAAGTGACCCTCTGGGATACTGAAGTCACCCAGGAATGTGTGATTTTTCAGCAAGCAGAGAGATGGGTGTAGATAAGGAAAGAGCCCCAGCAGGAAGAAGATCAGGATCCCTTGTTCATTCTACAGGATGGTTTGCAAACATGCAGAGGAAACAAAGAACTAATAAGAAGATCCCAACCCCCTTCAACCCCCTCCCTCGTATGTGGAAAGCCTCCAGAAACAGAGTTGGAGCCATGAAGGCTATTCCTTTCAGTGGTGGAAGAACTACTCCTAAAGCATGGAGTTGGTGAGGGCAACTTCTAAGTTCTCTTAAGCCTGAACAAAGGAGATGAATATGCAATTTTCAGAATGTTCGCCATTATTCTCAAGTATATATAGAATAAGTCTGGACCAGGGGTTCTATTCAAATCAATCTGTTAACTAATGGGTAAGCCAACACGAGATTAATTGACTGGAAGGCAATTTGGAAGCTAAATATGGGTAGAGATAAGCTATGATGCACAGGTGGCTCCGGGCCACCAGCCTTTTGAGTTAGGTTAGATCTGGCCCACCAGAGAGAATCTTATTTGCCCGTCTAATGATCATGAATCAGAATGGAGACACTTTCTCAACTGAGATTCTCTCTTCCTAGATGGTCCGGCTTGTGTTAGGTTGACAGAAACCTAACTGGAATAGAGAGTCGTATTCCTAGAAAATCATGTGGTGTAGCCCGTAAAAACACTTTCCACTGTTTCCCTTTCCAGTAGGGGGCCTTCTCAGCCTTCACCCCACCCATTCTGTTAAGGCAGCTAAGTCAGAAATCTGGGCTTCTTGCCATAGATGACCAAGATCACCCAGAACCCCCTTAGGATCATGCTAGACCTTCGAAGCCTGTGGTAAGACACCGGGATAAGAAGGCACACAGCTAGGAGTTCCCAAAGCTGCCATGTCCCCAGGGCAAACCGTCACTGTCTTTCTCTTGCCGATCCATGATCATTCTCTGTGCTTGAAGGATAGAAGTCCTTTGGTAGTTGTGTGTTGGCAGAAACACCTCTCCTGACTCTTGTGAGAGACTTTTTCACAAAACCGAATTTGATTTTGATGTAGACCAACTTACCATCTCTCTCTCTCTCTGGTTGTAGCTTTTACTGCTGCCAGGACATTGCTTTCCCTCTTCAGGACAGAAAGACATTTTCCCAGCCTGTCCATTAGAGGACTGTCTTCTTTTCCCATTGACTCTTTTTGTGTGTGTGTGTGTGTGTGTGTGTGTGTGTGTGTGTGTGTGATGGACTGAAACAGAATTACACTTCACTTGTTCATGGATGTTGTCCCAGTTGTACTGACAGTCAGGCTGCCTCGGTCCTCCACTCTGTGGGTCCACTTGGGTGTAACCAAGCATGCATCTACACCAGGTTAATCCTGTATGCATCTTGAATTTTGTCTGTTCGTGTGTCAGTGTGTCCCTGTTAATTTCTGTAAATGCAGACCTGACAGCAGCTGAGAGCGACATCCCATGTAGCCCTTTGACCGATGCTGCTTCAGGGTCAACCACACTGCCAAAGGTGTTTTATTGTTATTGATATTTTAACTTACCATAAAAAGTTATGGGTCTCATGATGGCATTTTCATTCATATATATTTATACTTTCTTCTTACTCATCCTCTTTTTGCACGCCAATTCCTGAAAATGTCATGATTTCATTTTCCTTTGTGGCTGAAAAATAAGCCATTGTCTATATGTACCAGATATTCTTGTTCCATTCATTTGTTGGTGGGTCCTTAGGCTCACTCTTTGATTTCCCCTCTCCCCCCCCCCGCCACACACCTTTTTTAAATCTTTTAAAAAATAGTAACTTGTTTTATAATCCACAATCATGCTGTATATCTTCATGAACTTCATGGTATCTTGAAAATTTTTTATACTCACTGTCTGAAGGGATCATATATAATTTTACTTTATTCCCAGGTGTTAATTGACAACTTGATAAACTGCAGCTTTTTCTTACACTGGTGTGTGTGTGTGTGTGTGTGTGTGTGTGTGTGTGTGTGTGTGTGTATGTATATGTATGTGTTTTACTGGTTGCTCATACACACAGATAAAACTGATCTTGTCTCCTCTTCATATCCAATATTCTTTCAAGCTTGTTGATTTGTTTAAACACTTCATCTGTAGACTCTTGGAATTCTTAAATAAATAATATTGCCTCAGAAGGGGTGTTTTGTTTCTCGATAATAGAGCAACGTTTTTCTTTCCTTTTAATTTAAATGAGAAGTCACATTAAAAAGTTGATTAGAATTTCCCTCAGGTCAAACAACACCAATTACCGAGTAAGAATATCATTAATAGCTCTCTCTCCCCATTCCTCTCTGATGTTGGATTCTGCCATTTATCCTATTTCTTAAGGGGATCCTTTTGCTTCTAGGCTAGTTTATGATGAACCATCACCGTGTATTTTCTGTATTAAAGCCACCCTGCATTTTGAATAAAGAGGACTTGGCAGCACCATAGTGTATTGTCATAGTATCAATTTTCAACATCACCTGACTCTTCAGGTGATTGTTTAGGATTATCGCAACAATATTAGCTGGCATGCCAACCTACTATTTTCTGGTTCTGTCTTTGTGATGGAAGTCAGAGTATGGTGGCCTTACACAAAACAGTCTCTTCCAAAAAATATGGTCCTTTCACGGTTTTGACTTTTTTTTTTTTAAATCTTTACAGAGAGACTTATCTATACAGTTTCAATCTCTGTGTCTTTTTGTGCCTTTCTGAAACATTCAGGATGATTTTCTTTTGTGTGGAAAGCAATTTCAGAGTTTGCATTGGTCCATGGTTGCTGTGTCTCTAGCTGTTCAGTGCCGCTTCATTATGGAAGAGTGGTTCTGCACGATGGAGAACTCCAGGGTGCGAGTCTTTTTTTTCTTTTTTTTAAGTATTTAAGGCTGTCAGTCCGTTGCTTCTTTTCCTTTCTTGACTTGTCAGTTTTCTAAGTCATCTTTTCACTTCTCCTTGGAGAGTTTCTCCTTGGCTTTCTTCTCTATGCCTTTGCTGTAGGTTAGAGCACCAGTGGACGGCTTTCTTCTCTATGGTTTTGCTGTGGGTTAGACCACCAGTGGACGGCTTTCTTCTCTATGCCTTTGCTGTGGGTTAGACCACCAGTGGACGGCTTTCTTCTCTATGCCTTTGCTGTAGGTTAGACCACCAGTGGACGGCTTTCTTCTCTATGGTTTTGCTGTGGGTTAGACCACCAGCGGACATAGTCTTTCTTCATTTCATGTGTTCTGCCTGAGTTCTCAGAGATCCTTCAATCTTGCTTAATGTCTTTTGTCAGTTTTTTTTTTTAAATTATGTTTCCAAATATTGATTTTGGTCATAGGCTCTCTTTTTGTCTCCAGGGAATTCCTACATCCTGGACTCATCCAAATTTTATTTTGCTCAATTTGTTTCTTCTTTTCTATGTTGACTAATTCTCTCTTCTGTGTGACTAATCAACTGTTAATCATACTCATTGAGTTTGTAATTTTGGTAATAATATTTTTAATTTGAATATTTTCTATTTGTTTCTTTTATTAAAAATTGGCCATGTCACTTTCATGGTATTTTAGTTTCCTCCCAGCATCCTTAGTCTTTTTTGTGTGTTTGTTTGCTTTAGCATTCTCGAACATGATGATTCTAATCATTTTGAAATATGTGTCTGATTGCTCTAATATCTGGATGCTTTGGCATTCTGTACTTGGTCTGTCCTTTTCTGCTGATTTGGGATATTGTTTGTATAAATTATTTTAGACTAATAGACTCTTGTTTTCCTACATAGAGGACGTATGTGTACTTCCTTACTTTTGGGACCCCTCACTGGAGTTCTGACAGATCAATGAGAAACTTGTCCATATCTGGTCTTGATATTCAGCCTGGTCCCACCACTCTTCTAAGCAGGCAAAGGGGCGCCGTTCCTCTGTCACCCAGTCTGGTTACACTGTTCCTCAGAGCTGGTCAATGACACAGTCCTACCCGTGACCTTTTTAGTGACATTTGTCAATTTTGACCAAAGGAAAATGGCTTTCAACCTTGACCATAACCCCTGGTGTCTCTTTATTCATAATCTTGGCCTGATTTTAATTTTTAAACTTTCTTATAATTTTCCACTGTTTTCAATTAGGTTTAAGAAGGCGAAGACAACTATTGCTGTTAAGCCTTTCCATATGTTTTATTTTATGATGAGTTGTTAAATCTGAGTGACCAAATCTGCCATGTTTGGGAAGAAAAGTCAGAAGGTGTTTTTGAGGTTACTTTTGGGCTCACAATGATGAAACTGTCTAAGATTTTCTACAAACATTCCTGCCCTTTATAGGAACACAATTTACACGGCTGGGGACTGCCCTGGGCTTGCGTACTAACAATGGCTCCTCAGCATCAGTGCAAAGGGCTTAGCCTCATGGAGCCATTTGGATAGTCAGCTCATTTCCATGGTTACCATATGTGTTTGCACCTATAAACTTAATGCAAGGTACCAGTGGAACACAAAACGCAACCAAAGAGACGCCCCTGGGGCATGAGCTTCTGGAGGTGGGCCCTGTTCTTCAACTTTGTTGTTGTTGTTTTTTTGTGTGTGTGTTTTATGTGGTTCTAGGACATGAACACAAGCTCTCTTCACAACACACCAAAGAGGACTTTGTGTTCACACATGACCAGGTTGTGAAGCTCTGAGCAGCAAAGGCTCCTTGGGTAGATGTCAGTGGTCAGGGGAGATGAGGAAATAGTAAGATGAAGCCTGAAGCATTCCTCTCCTCGATGTGCATCTGAGGAAGACTAAGCTTGGTAGTGATTGGGAAGGCTTTGAAGATTGAGGATTTCAGCTTAGGCTGAGAGACAGCAATCTTTGGTCTCTTAATCAGTGTTAAGGGAGATGTATGAAGTCTATACCCCTGGAAGGATCTATAAGTGCACTTCAAAGCCCAGGTGAAAAGACGTAAGACCTGTTGCAATAGACATGGGGAAAGTCAGTGAATCCCTCAGCCAGAGTGTGTTTGGGTTTGTGGATAGGATGGCATATCATTCCTGAGATTAGATTACATGGATAGCAAAGGGGGAGATATTCTGAAGAAAAGGTGTAAGTTGTCAAGTTGGTTGTGCTTTTTAATTAATTGAAGGGGAGGTAAAGGGGTTAGAATACTTCCTAGGGTTTGCCTGCTGCCTTAACATACAAGTCAAGATGGGTGACTCTTTCTTTTGACATCTAGTAAAGTTGGCAAGCACAGTGAGCCTCAGATGGCACCCAGACCCAGACTGTGCTTTGTGGGACCAAGCAGAGGACTTGGATGAATTGTGCCCCAGACCTCTGACACACTGTGCGTTGATCAATGGTTCTTGTTTTAAGCCAATAAATCTGTGGTGATTTCATGTGGTATCCACAGAAAGACAACACAGAGAAATATGGATAGAAGAGTAGATATCAAAAAAAATGCCCACATAGAAATCCCTTAGAAATTACACCTGAAATTAGAACAATATACTTGTCAGCTAAGAGCTAATAGACAAGAATAATTCAGACACCAGTCAATTAATCTAGCAAAAATGACAAAAGGGTGAAGTGCTATCTTCATCATTAGAAACTGTAAAATGTGGAAATGATCCTTACGTAACTCCCAGATGAGAGAGGGCGTTCAGAGCATCTTTCACCGTGGAGAAGCACACCGAGGACATTACGCAGAAACACTTGAGAATCCTGCGTAGTTTACAAGCTATATATATATATACACCAGAGTTATGATCCTGTTTTTATCATTAAGACAAAATACTAATTAAACATTTAGCCCAAATAATTAAGAGAGCAATACCAAATTTATAAAGAGGAGGACAAAAGGCTCTTACTTCAGACAAAAGCCCCATTAATAAGTTAGAAAATGAAACATGAAATACATAAATATCAGGAGTTGTCTCAGCGAAACAATGATGTGTGTAAAATGTATAGCTCTAACTAACAGCACAAAAACAGTGGTAGATAACACCAGGATATGCCCACTAAGACACACAAGAAGATTTGAATGGAGATTCTCAGTATTATGTATGTTATATTCATGTGCAGGCACATGTGTGTATGCAGGTGTGTGTGTGTGTGTGTGTGTACATACATGACTCCATAAAGTCCAGAAGTCAACTTTGGGTGTTATTCCTTAGCTGCCATCCATTCCCTATATTTTGACAGTGTCTTCCCTTGGCTTGGAACTGGGCTGGTTGGACCATTATCCCAGTAATCCCAATGTGTCTGCCTCCGCAGCACAGGCATGATAATAAATACATGACACCAAAGGTAGCTTCTTGTTTTGCTTCGGTTTTTTGTTTTGTTTTCTTTCTTGGTTTTTCAAGACAGGGTTTCTCTGTGTAATAGCCCTGGCTATCCTGGAATTCACTCTGTAGACCAGGCTGGCCTTAAACTCAAGATCTGCCTGCCTCTGTCTCCTGAGTGCTGGGATTGAAGACAGGCACCACCACCACCACCACCTGGCTGTTTTGCTTGTTTTTTAAATGTGGGATTAGACTCAGGTCTTCATGACCACATGGCAAGCAGTTTACTGGTCAAATCATCCCCCCAGCCCAGAAAGAAGTCAGTATTTAAATATTTAAATTTGTATTTTAATAATCCGAATATCTCCTCAATAACATCTGTTGTTGTTGTTGTTGTTTTTAATATTATATCTTTTGAGTAACATCTATGACTTAGTTTAAAAAGCATCAGCAAGACTTCCCGATGCTTTTGTGCTTGGCAGTTCTTTTTTTTTTTTTTGGTTTTTCGAGACAGGGTTTCTCTGTGTAGCTTTGCGCCTTTCCTGGAACTCGCTTGGGAGACCAGGCTGGCCTCGAACTCACAGAGATCCGCCTGGCTCTGCCTCCCGAGTGCTGGGATTAAAGGCGTGCGCCACCACCGCCCGGCACTTGGCAGTTCTTAATGACAAAATTTTATTGTTGAATTTCAGAAGAAAATTATGTCGGCTACTTTCTACCTACCTTCTGCACCTCTCTCTTTCGTCCCTCTCTCCCACCCACGTCTGCCTACCTTTTTCCATTTTTCTCCTTCATGCCTTGTCTCCACGCCACCTCTCCTCTTCATCCCTCTCCCCATGCCACCTCTCCTTTGTGCCCCCTCTCCCCTCCACCATGCTGGGTGTAAGGTTGCTCTCTTCCTGTATAAGCTGGAGTGTTTTTATGGAGGGAGTAATCACAAATATCCAAATTGCCTAAGACTTAGTTACCCTGCTCTCTATCTATTGCTGTGGCTGGTATAATCAAAGCTCATCTGTCAAGGGACACTTGGGACATGTCGTCGGCTATTGATGGAACTTTTTGGTAGGCTAGGAGGAGCAAAGCAGAAGTCTTGATGGCACCAGCCTTGCTGATGAAACTTTTCCAGAGTTTAGAAGAGGAAAAAGTATTTACGGTAGGAACCTGGGCGAGTAAGGTGGCACATGGAAACACGATATCTATGACCTAGGGAAGGGAAGGCTGCGTAATCCCAGGGACCCCTTACTTCATACCACTGGACTCTTCCTAATATGCCTTTTGCACTTAAAGACCTCCTTGTCCCATCCTTGGCCTTTATTATATAATCTGGCCATATTAGGCTATTTGCATGTAATTCTGACCATTTTAGGCTATTTGGAGATCCCCAAATGTACCAAGTTTTCTCTTGTATGAACATGCCAAGCCCTTCTGAGTAACCTCCAAGATGCACTTTCTTCCTGTAGGGAGGTTCCTTGGCCCCATCCAGAGTGGCCAGAGAGAAAAGTAGACGCCAACAGCTGAGGCGGGTTTGGGTGACTGTAGACAGGGGTGCTCTGCTTCCTGTGTAGACCCTGCAGCATTCAGCATCAGCATAATACAGGCAGAGGAGTGGGTGGGACAAAGGGGAGCAGAGCTAGAAGAGCCTCCCCCTCATCCCTGGCTCCCAGACCCGGGAGGTTCCATGCAGACAGTACTAGACTTCTAAAGTTGCTGACTGAGCCTCTTAATGATTGCAAATGATTACCTAGAACATAACAACCGATTAGAGAAGGAAACCATGTTTTTAGATTTGTTTCCTCACCAAAATCAGTCCACTTCATGGACTGAGTACAAACCTGTCTTAAGAGTAAAGTCTTATTGATGTGCTGCTGTCCTGAGAAGGTGGGCCCTGTGGGTAAAAAGATAGAAATAGTCTCTGACCTTGAGTGTCTCCATTTAATGCTAAGGTTGATAACGATAAAGCAAAATGCAGCGTGACTGACGAGGTTATAGTACTGACGCTGGCTTATTAAAGCTCCCTGCTGGGAGAGATGGAGGAAACAGCGGTGTTCTAGGTTGTGGTCATGAGTCCATGCTACGACTGCTCCCTTACCCCTTGGGAATCAGGAAGCCAGGCTAGACCTTTGCTGTGAAGTGAGGCATAGATGCCTCTGAAGGAGATGAGATGAGGGAAGAGACGGCCTGAGGGTCCTTGAGCACAAGGCAGGACGAAATGATTTGCAGGAATAAAAAGAAGGACAGAGTTTTGTTTTGATGGGCTTGCTCTGGTGAGCGATTCTCAGACAGCATGGGTTTGCGGTACCCCGTGGAGAAGCACATGGTTTTGATTGTGTCATTAGGTAAACTGTGTGCTCTGCAGCACTGATTTCATGCTGTCATTCATAACTGCTACTTCCGGCCCAGGTGTCCTCCATAGTTCACACGTGTCCAGGTGGAAGTGTTGCGCAGACCTCTGTGTGTAAAGACACATGGATCCTCCTGTGTGAGTACAGGCAGAGGACCCCAGTCTTGATAGCCATGCACGGAGCGCCTTTAAGAGAAATACCCAGTTCACAGTGTGGCACAGGGAGGGCAGGGGAGAAGTCATTACCAGTAAAGCATCGGGACCCAGGGAAGATTCAGAAACCAAGAGCCAGGAAAGAGGTGACAAGCTCCCCAGAGGCTGTGTCATGCAGGGCTCCATTCATAACTTGTTAAGGGGAAGCTTGGGATTGCTTTCAGCAGCCAGGGACAGCTTATCTGTGGCAGGGATGAGAAATTTCACTTCTAACAAAGCTCTGCCCAGAAAGGGCTCTTATCTCAGAGGCCAGAATGAGGATATTAGCAGCTGTGCCTGCTTCTCCGAAAACTCTATTAGCCTCAGGTAATAGCTTTCCCTATGGCTTTCAGTATTCACTCAGCCTGAGAGACCCACTCTAAAGAAAGTTTCTCTGGAACCGAGATGGATTTATGTTGAGAAACATGACCCAGTCAGGAGGTTGCTACTGAATCATGTATTTCTCAATGGGTCTTTGGATAGAGTTTCTGTAGGGTATGTCAGATTTTTCCCATTCATGTTCACTTTCATTATAAGGTGAGAGATGAACATACAGACGTGTGTGTGTGTGTGTGTGTGTGTGTGTGTGTGTGTGTGTGTGTAGTACAGATATCTTTATGATTTTTTTTTATAAGGTTTTGCTGTCCTAACTAAGGGATTCATGAAGTATTGGTTAAGTTGCTTGCTGCTGTGACAAAGATATCGGCATGAGCAATGTAAGGAATAAAGGGTTGGTTCAGGCTCGTGGTTTACAGGTAGAGTCCTCTGTGGTGGAGCAGGTGTCAGGAGCCCGAGGCAGCTGGTCACTCTGTCAGCATCCCGGAGCAGAGAGAGATGCATGCTCAGTTCATCTTCTCCTTTTTATTCAGGCTGGGATGACAAGCTATGGAATGGTGCCGCTCACACTGAGGGTGGATCTTCTCACTCCAATGAACACATCTAGGAACTCCCTCATAGACGTCCCCAGAGTTGTTCTAGGCACTGTGAAGTTGACAGTATTGACCATCCCACCTGAGCTGGCACACTTCTGAGGCTCCCTGACATTCACAAGTGTGTGTATAAGATGTCTAAGTATTTTCCTGTAGAAGAGGACCATGATTTCACTTAATTTACCAAATAACCCTCCAGGACACTGGTTCCTATGACATTTGAGAAAAACCCTGGAAGAGGTAGGTAAGAGCCATGCCTGCCTTGATGTTGGAGCAAATAGCAAAAGAAGAAGTCGTGAGTGTTCCTCAAATACCTCAGAGGGTGGAGGAAGGATAGCAAGGAGAAGGGTGTAGGCTGGGGCGACGGCGCACTCACCTGGGATGGGCAGGGATGGTACTAAGTTGCCGCTGTTGTAAGGATACATTTCTGCAATAGAAAGGTGAGAAGCTCTGGGGACAGAAGTGATGTGCGTGGATTTCCAGAAGGATTCCACTGACTGCCGTCTGGAGAGCGGTCTAGATGGAGGCGGGCAACAGACGCTCAGCCACTGAGCAGAAGGCAACCACAGCAAGAGGAGAAAAGGTGGGGTAGAGTCGCAGTGGGAGCTTCGGAGATCTGTGCCGCCATTCCTGGCTGTTACAGAGAACCACTAGTCTTCAGTAGCTGGGTCCCGAGGGCCATTTTTCTCTGTTTTTTAATCTGTCTCTCTGTCTATATATTTATCATCTATCTATTGTTTATTTGTTTTTGCTTTTGTCTTTTTAAAAAGTGACTGCCACACACTCACTCACTCATTCACTCACTCATTTTCAGTCATTCATTTGTTCACTCATCCACCCACCCACTCACCCACTCACTCACCCACTTACACACTCCCTTATTCAATCATGCACTCACTCACACAACCACTTACTCTGTATCTTCCAGGAAGAGTCACTCCCAAGCAGACAGATGAAGGGATCAGGATCCTAGCTAAGAGCTTGTGCTAGGATCTGTCTTGATGACCTCTTCAGACCGTGAGCAGACTCTTTCCAGGAAGCTACACCCTGTTTCCCTGGTTCTTCAAATGTAAAATTAGAGCAAAGCAGACAGATAAAAAACTACTGGTACCTCAAACCCAAAGCAGTGAGTAGATGGCCGTGCTGGACTCCTTCTGTTTGTCTCCTAGATCATTGTGCTGCCTCCATCCACTGCATCCCAGGACCCTGACTCATAGGGTTTTATATTGAACTTGGGTACTGAGAGGCACCAGTGTGATCCTGGGGAGAGAGAAGATGGTGGAGTCCATAGTTTATTTACCTTTCCCCCCAGGTACCTTTGCCAGGTCCAGGGACAAGCTGAATCCCTTGGCTCCCCTAAGCCACAGCCTCTGTCTAGAGGTGCCCGTGGGCTGCTGACCTACGATACGAAAGCAGCCATAGTTGCAAATATCAAGGGCTTCAGTGTTTTCCATCCTTGGGAACTGTTCACATCATCAGGCTGCACCTTGCCTGCTTCTTAGTCAATGAAGTTTATTAAACCTCTGAGGGTTATCTGATTTGGCAATGCCCTCTGCTTCCAGCGGGAGCCTTGAGGGAAACAGACTTGCACTTTCAGATCCTCAGAGGGTGCCAGGAACCAAAGACGAGAGGTTTTAAGTATTCTCCAAGTGAAGCATGATTGACAAGCAATAAAATTAATTGATTTTTAAGTATATAATTTGTTTAGTGTTGACACATGTAAATCATCACGCTAGCAGCTGTGCCGTCGAGATGTAGAAAGCTTGCTTTAGGATGAGACGCACTGAAAGCCTCCTAACTCCTCCCTTTGGTCAATCCCCTCCCTCCACACTCCTGTCCCTGAGGCTGTGAGGTTGTTTCAGTATTCCCACTTCGGCACTGTGTCCTCTGTAGGACATCCCAGCTGAATGAAAGGGACTTGGCTTCAGGTCCTTTAAGTAGAAAGACAGGGCATATACCAGAAGAAATTGAGGTATTTTAGCTTATTCCAAAGCCAGACTCCATGAATAATGAGGATGTTCACAGTTGTTGAGAGGCAGGCAAGGAGTCGGGATGAGAACAGAAAACTGGATTAGACCTGTCTGGAAGGTAGCATTTAGCCAGAGATGGAGATTGGAGGTGGTTAAGAGAAACGCCGGTCCCCGATGCACTCACAAACTCACCGGAGTGGTGGTTATTTGCTTATGATCTGTATAAGATCAAGCCAGTCAACATTCTAACATGGAGTGGGAAGGGGTTCATGAGACCCCACCCCTAACTGAGAAGACATGGGCAGTTTACGGCTTTTGGGAGAAAGAGTCAGTTTTCTTTAAGGGCATGGCTCCTGGTAGGTTAACTTTGCCCTGGTAGAAACCTCACAACCAGGAATTTAAAGGCGGCACAAATTAGAATCAAAGCATATTTTTTTTAAGGCCACAAAGTTTAGGGTTAATGAATAAAAGTGGATCTGGAAGGAGTTAGGTGAAGTATAATGACAATGCATTCTATAAAAGTCTCAAGTAATAAAAGTTGGTCTATAGAAATCAAGAATTTAATAGTGGCCTCTACAGTCATCCAACTGTACAGCCTTCATATGTTTTCCTCTGTAAAAGATGGCTGCTCGTGGGCCAGTGACATGGATCAGTTGCCAAGGCTGATCTGAGTTCAGTCTCAGGGACCAATATGGTAGAAGGAGAGAAATGACTCTCACAAGGTGTCTTCGGACATTCACTCATGCCCCCCCCCCCCCCACACACACACACACACGCACGCACGCATGCACGCATGCGCACACACAGAGCAATCAAAAAAAAACCCACATGGGTACTCATAATAATTTGTCTCATTATGAAATTTGAGCTGAGTTACTATACATAGCAAACCTTGGCCAGGATGAAACTGTACGTATGTTTACAGTCCACACAATGGCACACAGACCTACAGTAAAGTATTGTTCTTATTATTAATACTGCATATGTTCTTAAAGGATTTTTCCTCTAGTCTTCTCTAGTCTGGAAGGCTTTTATGCATCTTTGCCAGGACCAGGGACAAGCTGCATCCCTGTCATCTCCTGCATGTCTTCCTGCCTAATCCCTATTGGAAAAACATCTCTGAATGCATGGGTCAAGTCTACTTCCATCATGGGAACTCCACTATGTATCGCTATCTACTGACATTGACATAAGACACATCAATGCTCTGTGGAGTTAATAGAACACAAGGGACCCTGAACTTAAGCACCTCAACCACACAGCCCGATGTCCCGTCTACTCGTTGTTAACAGGGCTGTGTTCTTTGACTTTCTAAACAAACTTAATTTTTCCATTCCAGGACACATTTGCCCAGGAAGATGAAATTGCAAGTCATTTTAGGGTTTGTGTCAGACAATTCCTTAAAATCGATTTCTCTGGAGAATAGAGCAACCAGGCAAGCCTCACCGACCTCTCCTTGGCTAACATTGCTTACTTATGTACCTGCCTTAGTGAGGGTTACCGTTGCTGTGATGAAACACCGGATCCAGGGCAACTTGGAGAGGAAAAGGTTTATTGGGCTTGTATTTCCATATCACAGTCCATCACTGAAGGAAGTCAGGACAGGAACTCAATCAGGGCAGGAACCTGGAGGCAGGGGCTGATGCAGAGGCCATGGAGGGGTGCTGCTTACTGGCCACCAGCCCAGGGACAGCACCACCACAGTGGGCTGGGCCCTCCCCCATCAATCATTAATTAAAATGCTCTACAGCTGGGTATTATGGGGGCATTTTTCTCAACTAAGATTTCCTCCTTTCAGATAACTCTCAATTGTATCAAGTTGACATGAAACTATCCAGAATGCTACAAAACTAATCTTTTTTTACCCAAACAGCTACTGACTCTTCAAGACTTCCTTCCCCTTCTCCCACTTGCAGGCTCCGCCCACCCTAAACTGCCTTGTATGATCTTTACCTCATCCTACTGACCTTTTAAAAAAAGATGATTTTAAAAAGAACCCTACATAACAAATCCCCTGGTGCTACATAGGCCTGTTACAACAGAGTAGGTTCCCTGCCCAATTAGCAATCCACTCAACAATTGAGGTGGTCTTTGGAGAAGGGCAGCAGTTACTAGTTCCATTTTTAAGGTATAGAATTCATCAACAGATCCACATCCATATGTCAATAGCAATTTACAATCTAAACATCAATTTCCTGATATGCTAATAGTTCTCAGCCGTACATAAAATTACCAAAGCTTAATATGTAAAATCAGCAGGGGAGTCTGGTTAGCAATGTAGACTTCTGGACCCACCTGGATGGATTCTGCTTCCTTCTGTCTGGGAAGGGAGTCAAGAATTTCACATTCCTGCTATGCAGGTAACTGCCACAGATGGTCCACAGACGATATTGGAGAAACAGTAACCTAGACCCACATGGCTGTTTTCAGCCACAGACCATAATAAAGATTTTAATATTATCTGTTGTCTTACCTGGGGCTGCTGTAACAAAGTACCAGAGACAGGATGGCTTATAAACAACAGAAGTTCCTTTCTTATAATTCTGGAGCTAGGGAAGTCTAAAATCACAGGGCCTTCAGGTAAATGTTGGATTCAGGTAAAGACCCTCTTTTGGGTTTGCAGATGGCTTATTCACTACATCCTTGTTTGTCATCAACAGGATGGGGAGTGGTCATTTGTAAAGGCATTGATCTCGTTCATGAGACATCTATCGTGTGACCTGATTATTTCCCAGTGGTCTGATATCCTAACACCATCCAATTGGAGGTAAAGACTTTAACATGTATGTCAGGAAGAGACACAGACATTCAGTCTATCATGCTGGAGGAGACCATAGGAATATTCTATCTCAATTTTCAAAATTCAGTGCCATTTGATTCATATGCACAGTGAGACCTATGGATCTACAAATTTCAACTCACCTGAGAAAAAGTCTCCCACTAAATGGTTCACAGGAAGTTAAAACAGGAAATTACAACTCTAGTCTTCCTGATGGGGTAGTGAAGTAAGCATCATAAGCTAGAAATCACAACCATAAAACTATTTCTACGCTGATAGGAGGTCTGTCAAGCCTATTAACATACATGTTAGGTAGTGGCTACTGCCAAGCTTGATGGCCTGAGTTCAATCTGCAGGACTCATGATAGAAGGAGAGAACTGACTCCCACAGACTGTCTCCTGACTTTCACAGGCATTCTGTACTGCATACACATGCACGCACACACATACATACACACACACACAAACACACAAACACACAAACACACACACACACACACACACACACACACAATGAGGCAAAGATCACTACCCTGAACATAGGTTGTGTCAACACATTCCAGGACATCAACCCTTACCTTCATCTGGATCCCATGTCAAGGGTCATCAGGGATCCCTTTAACAGTATCTACAGTCAGCTCCCTCCCTTGCCTGACGTCTGTGTAGCCTTCATCCATCTCACACTCAATTCCTCTCAAACCATGGAAAGTCTAACAGTGAGTTTTGTGTCCTGATCACCCAGGGTGAACAAGAAGTCCAGGGCAGGCCTGCTTCTATATGGATAGCACTTCATCTCTGTGACATGGAGTATAGGATTTTTCTTTCATTAATCTGAGGGCTCTGCATTTCCAATCCATCTTCAGGGTAGTGCAGACCTTTCAGCCCTATGTGGTAGGAGTCTGCCAAGCTGTTTTGTAAATCTTTGGGGAATCCCCTTTTTACATGTGTGAATAGGTTGTTAGGGATTTATTTATATTTAACAATCAAATATTAGTTGATAAGACAGTTCAGACTTCTTGGTCACTGCCTCTAAAGCTGTCCCTGGCATGACTCAAATACTGCTAATTTAATGAGCATTTTCTCCACAGTGGGGTGTAGTAGGGAGTGAGGAAGTGGGGGTTACCACTGAGGGAACTGAGGGAACCTCAAACCCCAGCACGAAAACCATTTTAAAGATATGTTCTTACTTAAAATGTATTGTTCTGTCTGTGGAAAATATCAAACATTACAACTTACATTTTCCTAAGTAATTCATTACATTTTTTTTTAGTTAGGTACATTACATATTTACAATTTTCAAATTTGTTTAACAATTTAGTGGTGTGTCTTAATTCCTTCTTTTGCCAGTGTTAGCCTAGCTGCATACCTGGCGTAATTTTTGTTTTGTTTCTATATTTCTATTACTGTGATTGCCTTTTTATGTGTTTTGGAATCCTGCCTGCATTTCTTCTGACCCCTGCCATGCCAAATGACATCACCTCACTTGGATTTTGTTTACATTTCACAGTCCTCAGACTTTAGGATTTGAAGAGGAAATCTGTCCTTGGAATTCTCTGTCACACCATCCCCCCTAACAGTTACAAGAGGAAGCACAATGACATACAGAGATCTTTGAAGTGTCCCTTGGTACCTTAAAAACACTGGAAGTGCCCGCCCAGGATCTGCTCTCACCTTGGATGCATCCCCTTTGTCCCATGGCAGCTGCCTTTCTAAGTTAAGCCCCTGGGTCCCTGATTTGATGAATACGCCGGGTGTCTTTAAATATCATTATGTTCTGCCATCTCCCAGCACCTATTTTAGTAGGCACATAAATGCCTATCAGTCCTCATTCCTCACCATATTCGCTGCAATCTGATTTCAGTATCACATGTATGTGAAGTTATATATACTACAGACCAGTGATAACAACGTACCATAAATTTCCTTTTCAAAATCATTCAGCACAGGAGCAGAACTCATTTATTCAGCAAATGCTTGCCATAATAGGACACCAGCTATTAGATTTGAGTTTGGTGGGAACCAAAAGCAGATACAGTTCCACTCTTGCAGAAATCCCTAAGAAGGAGATACATTACTGGAACATTGACACATCACGCACACAGGTAAGATGGCGAATGCTTGGTGAGTGAATGAGACAGACAGACAGCAAATGAGATTCAGATGGCATCACATTTGGACTAAGATGCTCACAGGGCAGTAAATGACACATTGTGAGCCTCTGTGGATATCGTTTCAGAGGAGGGGTAAGACCAGGGAAGAGAGGGGCTAATGATCAAGGAAGAAAGAACCAGAAATCGATGAGTTGAGAACAGAAGACAGGAGAACACGTCAGAGTCAACTCAGAGGAGCCAAGGAAGTGCCGGAGCACAGTGCTGACACCCTCAGCCTTCCCAAGGGGCTGTGGGCCGTCTCAGTGTGATCACGTGTGCATTTAGATGCATGTGTCTTTTATGTTTGGCCAGTTACTTTGTGACTCTGAAGACCCTACCCAGAGCCTTGTACATGCTGAACAAGTATTCTACCGTGAATCTGAACTTTCCAGCCTGAAAATGAACCTTTTACTCTAACTCTAGTTTAAAAAAAATGGAGTAGAATAGAATGAGAATAGGTATGGGGAGGCTCGTTAGAAGTCTTTCACAGTAGATGGCACATAGGTTAAATTGAACCAGTTTTTATTTTCTTCATTTTTGAGAGTTTCATACATGTATCCAATGAAGTATGTCTGTCTCACATTTCCCCTAGAACTCCTCACATATCCCCAGTACTCTCCACCTGCACGTCGTCGTCATCTTCTTCTTTTTAATAATGCACTAAGTCCAGTTAGTGGTATCCATATGTGCACATTTATGGGGCCATCCATCCGCTGGAACATGGGAAACCTATCAGCAGCCATGGCACATTCTCATTAAAAATGGCTATGTTTCCCCTAGCAATGGTGGATTGCCCATATCTCCTCAGTAAGGGATGGGACCTGGAGATCATCTACCCCTTCTATGCCAGTCTTATGGCTGGCTTGACCTTGTGTAGATCTTGTACAGGTAGCCATGACTGCTGTGAGATCAGGTCCACGGCCATGCCATGTCACAATACTCTTCCCCATTCTCTGGCTCTTATGTCTTTATATCTCCTCTTCTACACTGTTCCCTGAGCCTTGGTGGTGGAGGGATTAATACAGATGTTTAGGTCTGGGCACTGAACCTCTTACTTTTCAGACACTTGTCACTTATGCACCTGTCCACTGTCTCCTGTCTACGGACGAAGAACTTCTCTGGCCAAGGCTGAAAGCAAGCCCACACCTGTCCCAGCCAGAATCTGTAGACTAGGGTTTGTTGTTGTTGCTTTGTTTTGGGCAGGTTAGAAAAGTTAGTGATGGAAATGGGGGCGGGGTGGTGGTGGTGGTTGTTCAGAGGTAAAATTGGAAGAGCTTTGCTGAATAAACCTGTGTGAGATGGAGGTAGAGGTGAAATGTGGCCTGAGGGTTTCTGAATTGGGGAACATCTAGGGATGGAGAACATTGCAAACACCATATTTGTGCAATGACAATCTTGCTTTTGATGTTGAATCTGTGATTCCTTTGGGATGTCCAAGTGAACATACTGAACAGCCACCTAGAGGCAGCCTTTGCTCATTGGCTGTCAGTCTTTCTTAGAAAAGAGCTTAAAGCTAACATGGGGAAAAGGATTGAGCAGCATCCCTAGTCTGACAGACTTGGCTTCTGTCAGATGACCACTGCCTCGTTCAGCCTTTCATGGTAAACCTGCACTGGAGGACTTCTTACCACAAACCAGCATGCCCTCCCTCTGCATGCATGTTCTAGTTTGTGTAGCGATGACATTAATGATGTTTATATAACCTACTAATTATACCCAGTGGATGGGGAGAGCACCATGTTGAGTAGCTCGCACGCTTCAATTCTAATTATTCCCCCTTTTTTTTTTTCCGTACAGTAGTTAGTTTTCAGACTGATGGCGAAGATCTTGCTTAGGGCAGATGGGAAATGCTTATTATGCTAATCGAGTTCTGGGTTGTTAGTAGAAATTATTAAACGGAGACGCTGACAGTGCCTCTGGTGGAATTAGGGAGGTGACAGGGTAAAAAGCAGAGATAAATGATACTGTGACTCGTGGGCTGGGTTGGGCTAGGGGCTCCGTGTTCAAAAGGAGAAAATTCCCATTCACAAGGGACCTACTTCCCACAGTGAAATTTACTAGAAGGGACCAGATATGATGGGAGAAGGAAGTCATCCTGTGTTTACTAATTCTGCATAAAGTGCTGACTTCCAAACACAGTATTTTAACAAGATGTAGGAATGTCAACAAAGAAAAAACCCAAGGAGTAAAGCAAGGGACCTCTGGCCTGAAGTCTACCTAACAAGGGAAGGAAGGAAAGGGATGGGTACCTGAAGATGACAAACTGGCTGTGAGAAATTGCTGTAGCTCTGACACTTCCCGAATGCCAGCAATTGATTATGTTTCTAGGAAAACACAAACTACAAACCAATTCAACCCTGAATGTGTTCACTACTTTTCATCACTGTGACAAAAAAAAAAAAAAAAAAATAGCCTAAGTGAGGAAAGATTCATTTTGGCTCAGGGTTTCTCAGTGTTCAGTTCATGCTCCCTTCTCTGCACTCAGACATGGAAGGTTGGAACATTGTGGGTGGGGAGCAGAGAGGAGGAAGCTTACTTACCCCATGGAAGACAGGAGGCAGAAAGAAAGAAAGGCACCGTGTCCTGGAGTTAAGGACGCGGTGCCTTTCAAAGGCACAGCCCAGTGATCCACTTCCTCAAGCCAACTCAGGCTCCCAATAGTCCACTCAACTAAGACCCTATTAATGGGGTAATCTATTGGTTAATTAGAGCCCTGAGGACCCACTCATCTCAAACTCTTCTATCAGCAGGCAGCCAAGCAGGAGCCTTCATGGTGGCCATATCCCATCTAAACAGGAAACAATCTGAATGTCCCAATAACAAGAAAGAATTAACAAAAATAAGAATTAGCGTTAAGACTTCTAAAACAAGGCAGTCTGAAGATCATGTTTTCTGGAGCAAGAGGCACAAGAATTCAACTAACCAGCATCTGGATCAGGACTTCTGTTTTCCAAACCTTGACAGAACATCTTTTAGTTCATTTGTCTATGGATTGGTTGGGCTAATTGCTCTTTTGGTGTTTAAACATTTGAATTCTCTATGTATTATGGGTGTTAATCCCCTGTGAAATGAAGAACCAGCAATAATCTCCTCCCATTTGCTACACTGTCCCTGCACTCTGGAGCGGTGTCCTTTGCCACACAAGCCTCCCAAGTCTGTTTGGTATTTGTTCTTATTCCTTGAGCTTTTGCTGCCATTAAAAAAGCCCTTCTTGTGTCCATATCCTGAAGCATTTCCCCTGTATTTTTTCTCCAGTAGTTTCAAAGACTCGGGTCTCAAATGAAGACCTTTGACCCATTTTTAATTGATTTTTGCCCATCATGAGATCTAGTTTCAATCTCCCACATGTAGCTATTCAGGTTCCCCAATGCTATTAGTTAAAGGACTGTTCTTTTTCTTTCTTTTTTTTAAATTCAATATATATACTTCATGCCTTTGTCAGGAGTCAAAACTGGGTTGAGACCGTGTCTCATGCCCATTAGTGTCGCAATCACCAATACTATCCACAACAGTGAATGTGGTGAGGATGCAGAGAAGAGGGAACCTTCACATGATTTCAGTGGGGATATAAACCGGTGCAACCACTGTGGAAAACAGCATGGAGGTTCCTTAAAAACTAAAATTAGAACCATTGTATGACTGCGTTGTAACACTCATGGCACCCAGCAAAATGAATCAAAGTTCACACGTGATGAAAAGGCCTGTGTGTCCATGCTTATGGTGGCTCTGTTCACAAGGACTGTGCATCCATGCTTATGGTGACCCTGTTCACAAGGTCTGTGTGTCCATGCTTAAGGTGGCTCTGTTCACAAGGCCTGTGTGTTCATTCTATGGTAGCCCTGTTCACAAGGCCTGTGTGTCCATGCTTATGGTGGCTCTGTTCACAAGGCCTGTGTGTTCATGCTTATAGTAGTCCTGTTCACAGCAGCCAAGATAGAGAACCAGCCTCAGTGTCTGTAAGCGGGAAAAGAGATAAAGATGTAGTATATATTCACAGCAGGATTTAAAACATGAAGGCAAATGGAATCATGTATTGCAGGAAAATGGGTGAATTTGGAAAGTACCCTCTTAAGTGAAGTCTCAGAGAGACATATATATATATATATATATATATATATATATATATATTAAGCATACATTTAATGTAGAACGCATCCTCCTCCTATCATGAAGTTAATAGTGGGACTATGAGAGAAGAGGGAAGGGACCAAGGGGAACAGAGAGAGTAGGTTAATTAGGGTAATAGTGTGACAGCGACGATCCAATTATAGTCTACATATGCATGGAAATTTCACCATGTGACCTGTTATTCTGTATAACTAATATGCACTGATAAAAAACACGTTTGCCAGGTGTGTGGTGCACACTTTAATCCCAGCACTAGGGAAGCAGAGGCAGGTGGATCTCTGGGAGTTCAAGGCCAGCCTGGTCCACACAGGGAGTTTCAGATCAGCCAAGTCTATGCAGTGAGAACCCGTCTCAAACAATAAGCACGCCTTTTCTTTCAAACCTCTGGTTCATGGTAAATTTTTGCATCAGTCTCAGTAGACAGCCTACACATGACTATATATACCTTTATTTATTTTCTTACTTGTTTTTGCTACTTTATGTGGATGGGTCTTACTGCCTGGGGGTATGTCTGTGCACCACTTGCATGTATAGTACCTGTGGTAGCTGGAGTTACAGATGGCTGTGAGCCACATGCAGGTGCTGGGTGGGTCCTCTGGAAGATAATCCAGTGCTCTTAGCCATCTCTCCAGTCCCAGCATATGCCTTTTATTGTGATAAAAAGTAGCTGTCTGACAAGATTGGACACGCTAAGTGCTCCTAAAATGCTGCATGTTAAGCTGGACCCAGAATGAAGGTTGACATTCAGGCCTCCCAGGTCACTGAGATGTTCAGTACTAGATGAATCTCCTCTACTTCTGCATGTCTGGAATGTGCTGGGAAAATGGCATTTCAAGTCTATGACAGAATGACATCATGTATAAAAATGATGACCGTGGTATGTGGGAGCTAACTAGCACCCAGTAACTTGGAGTCTTTCACAGAGGCAGACACATCCACAGATGTGGTACCTGAGGCCATGCTGCCTACATCTGGCCATGGCTCGTTTCATTATGCAGCTCAGTCAGAGCAGTACAGAAGCACAAGCAGAACTAACCACATGACAGAGAGGCTTAACCACAGGTTTTTAAAACTCTTACGTTGATCTTAGCCTATGAGGTGTTAAGAAGTGATTGGCTTTTCTTTGTATTGTTCCAAAGAAATAATGTCAGAGAAATAATTAAAATCACAAAGTGTTTAGACCACAGTGGGGGAAATCCTAAAAACTTTCATATTAGCAGCTGGTGGGAATACACTTTTCCAACAGACTGTATTTGAAGAATCAAGAGCAATCAGCGCCAAGAACAGACAAAGGGACAGGTGCACACGGGGTACCCTGTGGCTGTGTTCCATGTATGACTGGGCGTCCTAGATCAGGGGTGTGCACACCAGTGGGTCACTTTCCTTAGTGTTTGTGTTGGACATGGAGAGTTGTTAGGAGATGGTCAAGAGTCAGGACATTGTGTGCTCTAAGTTGGTGATGGTCAGGGCCTTGAGCATCCTAGGTGTGGCTCTGGGATGTGGAAGGGAGGGCTTCACCATGTAGGAGCTTGTTACCACCCTAAAAGTGAGGGGAAAAAAATCACCTATCGTTCTTCTTCCGCCAAACAGCTTCCATGGAGTGTGGGATAAACATCACACCCATATGTGGGTATCTTGAACTCCAGGCTCATTTCCATTCCCCTTGAAACCAACTTGAGGTCAGAAACAGAGTATCTGAGACCAGGTAATTTTTAAAAGGAGACACATGTATTGTGTTGCAGTGGTAGAGGACGGTAAGTCCCAGAACTGGGCACTGTCAGATACAGATGTCAGTGATGGCGGCTTTCTGCTTTCATGGCGGAGTCTCCTTGCTACACCCTCCCAAGGGGACAGGTGCTATGTCCCTGTACACCCTCCCGAGGGGACAGGTGCCATGTCCCTAGAAAGGTGGGAGAGAGAAAAGTTGTACAAATCCACTTTACTGAGAGTCTTCATCCCATTCTTCTTGGAGGACCCTCCTAACTGAATCCTCTCTCACAGGTCTCTTCTCCCGATCCACCATGCTAGTGACTGAGCTCCAGAATCTGCATTTTGGAGAGATGCACTCACCCCTATAGCAGAGCTGGACTCAGCTCTTCCACCCAATAGTGAAATGATAATTTTTTTCCTAGTTAGTGCCAGCTGTCAATGTGATATAGTCTAGAGTTAACTGAAAGTGTCTAAACTGAGAGGCTGCCTCAGTTGGATTGGCCTGTGGCCATGTCTGTGGGACATTTTTTTGCCTGGTAATCAGTGTAGGAGAGCACAGCCCACTCTGAGCGGTGCTACCCTAGGCAGGGGGTCCTGAACTGTATAAGAAACTGGTCTGTGCAGGACCACAGATCAAGCCTGTAAGCAGTGTTCCTCCATGGTCTCTGCTTTAGTTCCTGCCTCCAAGTTCCTGCCTTGAGTGTCTGCCCTGGCTTCCTTCAGTGATGGAGTGTGACATGGAAGTATAAAAGGAAATAAATTCTTTCTTCTCCCAAGCTGCTTTTGGTCTTAGTGTTCATCACAGCAACAGAAAGCAAGCTAGTTCAAATGCCCTGTGGCCTCTGCCTCTTTCTGCATCTGTGAGATGGAAGAGAATTTGCAAAGGGGTGAGTGGTTGAGGAGCTGAGGGGAAAAGTTGTCTAGTGAGCTGCAGAACAGAAGGAACCTCCATTGAACTCAACTGGCGCTTTCTCGTTGAGGTGAATCTATGCAGTCACAACTTGTGTGACTGACAAGCCTTCCTACGTGACAACGTGTGCTTCAGCGGGCTTTGCTGGGTCCCAGATTCATGCCGATAGAGATTAGACAAGTTAATGTGATGGGGGTTTCCTCACAAAAATGTGTCAGGCTTTCAAGTTTGCTCTTAGCATTCTGCTTGGCAATGAAGAGTCATCCGAGAGGCAGGAGAGTCATGGAAACCACTCCCATCATGCCTCACTGTGCAAAGCCTCTCTGGGTATGTTGCCTCTCAGTGTGACCACAGTACTGGCTGTGCTGCCTGATCCTGGGCACGGGGTACCCTCCAGACCTTGGTGTCCAAGAGTAGCCCAGGCTGTGTGGTCATCTCATTCGGAGGCTTCCCATAAACCTGTGCTAGCTGGGGATGAGGTGCTAGGTTTTACTATCTTTGTGCTCTCAGGGACACAGATGGATGAGCTATATTTTGGCATTCTTCTACAAAGCTAGAGGCTCCAGCTCCTGGTAACCAAGGTGTTCTGCTCTCCTCACTGGTTACCATAGCAGTACTCTTTGCACAGCATCCACTCGGGAGACAGACGCCAGGCTGCTGCTCGTTATATTCCACAGGGCTCTTATCCTGTGACCATCTCTGTGTGCTTCTCACTATATGTGAGGCTCACGAGAGTCTAGAGCAACTCAAGAACTCACTTGAAAATGCTGCCAAAAATAATAGCCCATTCAGATTTACTACATTCTAAAAGGGGAACACAATACCATTCTACTCAAAACTGGACGTGTTGGAGAAACAGCCATTTATTGTAAGACTATAGCACACTCCATCATTTCAAATCTCAGGTTTGGCATGTGTGTGTGCAGTGTATTCATGAGTGTCTGTTTGTGTGTGTGTGTGTGTGTGTGTGTGTAAGCAGTAAACTTTGTGTCCCCCTCAATTGTCCTCTCCATTAGTTCTTGAGATAGGCTCTCTCAATAAATGGAGAGCTCCCTGTTTCAAGCTGCTGACCTTGGGATCTACTTGTCTCCATTTCCCAGCTCTGGGTTACAGATGAGCACCGTCTCATCTGGATTTTTGTGTGGGTTCTGAGGTCCTAACTCAGGTTCTCGGGCTTTCATAACAAACACATGACTCACTGAGCCACCCCCATTCATTCAAAGGATTTGTGTGTGTGCGTGTGCAAGCGTGTGTGCGTGTGTTGTGTGTGTGTACCAGTGTGTCTACTGAGATGTTTCAGAAGGAAAGGGCAGTGGTGAGGGCTTTGTGGGGTGGGGAATGCTCTGAGGGGGACCATTGGGTATCTTTGGTGAACTCCAGGAGGAAAGGTATCTGCATGTACTGAATTGATACTATTAACTGGGTGCTATGATGTCCTCTATCATGGTTTTCCAAGTGAGTCTGGACATGTGCCCTTTAACAATTCCACAATTACTACTTTTAGTACTAAGAATTAACCTGAAGGTCATGCACATGCTAGACAAGTGCTCTTCCACTGAGTGGAACTCCTAGTTCTAGGTCAACAATGTTAAGAAGTAGAGAGCAGTATTCCTTTCTTACAGATGGCAACAATCAGGACACAAGAATTTATTCTTCCAAAATTCTTATCACCTGACTCTTAAGCCCAGAGCATTAACACCAGGCTACATCAGTCTTTCTGAGCTGACAGAGACCCTTTGTTCTCCTGATCCCTCTGTTGGTCATTTCTACTTGTGACAGATTAACGGCATATGTAAGTGTACTGAGTCAGAGTAGTTAATGCTTAGGTCTTTGTATTTTTTCACTGTTGAAGCCCACGTACCCCACATACAAACAATGATATATATATAAATATATATATATTTATAATATATATATATATATTTTTTTTCCTCCCTTCTTCCCCACCCCAGCAGCACCTGAACACATGATGAGGAGGAAGCTTCACAAGCTCAGACGAGCACTCATTCCAGAAACCAACCTTGGGCTTGTGGGATGCAAACTTCATTGTTTACGTCACATTTGTGGGATTTCAGTGTGGTGGTCTGGCTGACTAATACTCCAGCACCCTCTTTAAGACACTATGAGAGGCATATGACATCAGTGTATACATGTACAGTATTTTATGATATGCAACCTATCTACTTTATAGTTGTTCAAAACACTGATGTTTATAGCTACAATACTGACACAAATAATGAAGGCTGAGAAACTTCACTTGCTTTATTCAAGCAAGAAGTTAACCTAGACTCTGTGATTCAAATCCATTCATTTATAAGAGTTGACATCAGAGAGGGTGTACCCGGCATGCCTTTGGTCAACACTAGGGCAGACTGCAACTGCTCTTTCTGTACTTTCACCCCCTTTAAAAATCACCATCTTTACATGTATCCCCGGATGGTACAATCCAGGGCTTTGTGTCTGCCTCAGGGAAGCCCAGATGTACATGCTCTTGGATCCCCATTGGGCTCAGCATTGTAGAAGCATCTCTGAACTGCTGGCACCATGTGTTTGATGCTTTGCCCGTTCATCATGAAAGGACCAGGATGGCCCCAGGGCTGTCCTCTTGCCTGTTCCTTGACTTGTCCTGTCTCTGGCACTAAAGCCTTCCCTGTACCCTAGAAGCCGGTTCAGACTTCCAGGCGCACCGTATTGACCATTTCTCGTTAAAAACATGCTTAGGTACATTTCTGGAAGTGTTTCTATGCACCTCTCCAAACAACTACTGCTTATGGTTTGTGATTTTTTT